>JAFVLL020038248.1:0-60000 GCA_021397915.2 Tor tambroides | reverse complement strand
GGTAAGTGGAGCGAGGGGTCGTGACCTCTGATGACCCTCCTCAGTTTGTCTGGAGAGATTGTTTCACTGCCTGATCTCACGTGTTTCGGATTGTTTGTGTTGGAAATGATAGGTTTCTTCAGCATGGACAAGATAACTCCATGTGGCATGGAAAACAAGAACATGAAGCAGTCAGGAACAGTCAACCGCTAAACACCCGTATGTGAGTGTAGAGTTGGGGACTTCTGGTCATTTCAGGTTTATTTCTATTTGTAATGTCACTATAAAGGATCACCGATAACTAGGCGCACAGTCTGCACATTTAAAAAAAAAAAAAATCATGTTTTAATGTCACTTAAGTAATATGTTGATTAGGTGCTCAGGTATTATCAACTATTATTTGTGCTCAATTATTAATAATGGTATCTAATTAATATTGTGGAAACAATTGATACGTTTTTGTTCTAAATTCTTTGATTAATAGAAAATTGAAAATATACAGCTAAATAACAGCTTTTTTGATTATTATTATCACTGTTTTTGAATGTAAGTCTACCACAGTGACCACAAAAATGTTAAGCAACATTGATAATAATGAGAAATGTTTCTTGAGCAGCAAATCAGCATATTAGAATGATTTCTGAAGGATCATGTGACACTGAAGACTGGAGTTATGATGCTGAAGATTCAGCTTTGCATCACAGGAATAAAATACATTTTAAAATATATTCAGATAAAAAACAGTTATTTTAAATTCCAGTAATATCTCACATTATTACTCTTTTTTTCCTGTATGTTGTACTTTTTCCAAAACCTAAAAAAAAGGGACTAAAAATCCAAATTATTTCAAACTTTTGACTGGCAGTGTATGTAATTTTGATTGCGCTAATTATTGGTAAAATATTACAATTTTAACATACAAAAAAAGTTTAATGCATAATGGACAGATACCTATTTTAAAACATCAAATTTGCCAAAATACTTCATAAACAAGCATTTAATGCATTGAGGGATTTGTCCCTAGTCAAAAAATCCTAAAAAGATCAATTCCTACTGGATAAACCAAAATCCCCAGATTCCAGTTTATTCTATCAAATTCTTATTTGATCCCTTTAGGATTGATTCTGAATTCCATTAGCCTTCCTGTCAGGCATTTGAATGCAGAATTCTATTTGTTCAGGTTTCAAACGGTCCTAATAACAACAATCAAATCATCACATGTCAGTCCAGGGACCTGTTTCATAAAACAAGTTTACCAAATAAGCCTGGCTTGTTTGGTAAACTTGTTTTATGAAACATCCCCCAGATAAACAACAGAATTCCAGCTATTGATCCAAACACATTTAGTCAAATATTTCTTTTAGTGGTTAAATGTAAAAGAGCATGAGTAATGTGTATACCTGTAAATGTTGGGATTGGATGCTGTGGAGAGGGTAATCATGTGAACACTGAATCTGACCTCATTGCCTGATAGCACGTCATTGTTCTGTCCACCACGCGCCGCAGCAGATCGGCTGTGGAATGAAGGCCAAACAACAGGACAATAGAGAGTGACATGCTTATACAAACATATGACATAAAGCGCATCCTGGGCCTCACGTCCTGCCAGTCTGGAACAGTCCACAGTGGATTTGACACTTAAATCACTCCCTCCCGTGTGAATGTCATTGCATTAGATAAGGGAATCACAAAATAAGGACATGCATTTTAAAAAAGAGAGACCTCACAGGCACACTTTTCAGACATAATTCAGAAAAATAAGTTTGAAATGCTAAAATAATAGATCTAGTGTTGACCCCATAGGCTCCCATTCAAACTCCCTCCAGAACTAGTAATATTAATGATTATACTTTACAATATAGTTCAATTCATTACTATTAGTTATGCATTAAGTTTCATGAACTAATCATGAAAAACATTTTTACAGCAGTATTAAAGGTTAATGCTAAATTGTAAATATACTGTTGTTCATTGTTAATTCATTGTTAATTTTAAACAGTATTTAAAATATATATTTCTAAAAACATTACCCTAGATTAATAAATATAAAATAATACTATATTTTACCAAAATAAAAATATTTTAATAAAATATATTTATAAATGAACATAACTCTAGATTAATAACTAACAATAAAACTTAACAATAAATAAAATTAAAAATTTAATAAAAAATTAAAACTAAAACAATAAATATTGTATTATTAAAAACAAATATTAATAAAATATATGATTAACAAAATAAACAATAAAACTGAAATAACATTGAACAACAGTATGTGTGTGTGTGTGTATATATGAACATTATTCTACATTATTAAATAAAAAACAAAATTATTAAAATATAAATATGATATGAATATAAATAAAATATAAATATAAAATATGAATGAATATGAAACAGTACAACAGTGAATTAACATATATTAAAATATTTATAAATAATATAATAATAAATAAATAAAAAACAAACAAATAAATAATACAACTGTAATTAACAATGAACAATAATATATTTATATAAGTATATTTATAAATTAACATGAACCTAGATTAATAAATGCTGTAAAAAAAAAAAAAAAGGGACTGAGCGCAGGTTATTTTGGGGACATGGAGAGAGTGGGAGTCTCAGCCGCTTGACCTCTGACCTCCACACTGCTCGTGTCTTTGTGAGACCGGCACAGCTGCCACCAGTGAGTGTGTTTCTATATCCGTCTGTTAACGTGTGTGAGAGTCCGTGTGTATGTTTGTCTAAATATGTCTCTCCGCTAAAACGACGTCGCATCTGTGACTCCAACTGCTAGAGAAGCTTAACCCTGTGTTCTCACTGCCAGAAAACTCATTCAAATACATCCAGGAGGCTTTGTTTTACATTGTTCACAGAAGAAAAGAGCATCAATAATGAATGACCAAAGCAGGCAGAGAGAAAATACAGAGACAGAGCTAGAAAGAGAAACAGAGCTGAACTGGATTTGAACTCGTTTAATTGCTGGTTATGGATTTGTATCCTGACAGAATGAAGCCAAACACTCACGTGACCCAAATCCGTCTGTATTGATGCGTTTGTTTGTGATGGGTGATGGGCCTCTGCATGGTTAGATATTCAATATGAATGTGTAATTCAGAAAAAAAGTGACCCTTAATGACCTCAAAATGTATTTAGATGTTTGATTCACACTTCAAAATGTCAAAATGTCATTGCATTTAAAAAGCTAAATATATCAAAGCAACCGCACTGAAGTACTGTAGGGTCTTCTCACATTTTTCTCACTGTATTTTAATTAGTTGGTGTTTTAAAGAAGTGTGTTCATTTTCAACACTACATCTATTGTTTTAGCATTTCTTTTTCTTTTTTTTTCTGAAAAGCGTGCCTGTGCTGTTTTTTTTTTTAAATAAATGCCTTTACATAAAAAAATAAATAAGAAATACAACTGTGTATTAAAAATTCATTAATGAATTTTGAATTAATAATGAATTAATAATGAATTGAACAGTGATTATATATATTAATAATAGTGATGTCAAACAATTAATCACGATTAATCGCTATAAAAGTTTTTGTTTTTACATAATATATGTGTGTGTACTGTGTATATTTATTATGTATAAAGACACACACATACAGTATATAGTTTTATAGTTTATAGTTTTGAAAATATTTACATGTATTTACGTGTTATATTCATATAAATTGTCATCTATAAATATATTTAATATATAAACATTAAATATTTTTTTCTTAAATATATACATGCATGTGTGTGTATTTATATATACATAATAAATATACACAGTACACACACACATATTATGTAAGCAAATTTTTTATTTTGGATGTGATTAATCGCGATTAATTGTTTGACAGCACTAATTAATAATGAATATTACCCGGCCTAGATTAACAACTAATGATATAACCCTTTATTTAGATGATATATACTTTGTGTGCGTGTACACACACACACACACACACACACACACACACACACACACGCATTAAAAAAAAATAGTTTTGACAGTTTTGACTTGGTAGGATCAGCATGTAGTACTGAATTTTGTGGTTGAGGTTAATTTATGAAAAAAAAATTGGGAGTTTAAAAAATTGCCAAATTGCCTCTGCACTGTATTTTAATTAAGTTAGATTATTTTATCGTGACTTATTTTAAGTAATCTTGGAAACATCATGTTCCTGGCCCCTGATTGAGAACCACTGACCCACAGACCCAAAGTATCTTTTCTCTATCTGACAGTAAAGTTGTATCCCGAACAGAAGGCTGTGATGGATCTGCCACTAGAGGGATCTGCAGTGTCTGATGAAACAGACAGCGCTTCACTGAACAATCCAGTGGCTCCTCACCTGCGTGCTGCTGTTTACAGTGATTGCTGTAATAATACCGAATAAACTGACAAAATTCACTGTGATTTCTGTGATTTTGAGGCAGTAAGTGGCTCTGCACTGCTCTGTGTGTTTTTGCTCTGCAGCTATGGCAGTTGTGTGTGAGCGGCCCAGTAGGAAGGGCTTTAGGGACGCGAGCTCTCCGGCTCTTATCAGGCTTTAGTGAAATCCTCACTCAGCAAA
This sequence comes from Tor tambroides, assembly GCA_021397915.2. NCBI lineage: Eukaryota > Metazoa > Chordata > Actinopteri > Cypriniformes > Cyprinidae > Tor > Tor tambroides. The sequence continues at coordinate 55,443 of JAFVLL020038248.1, read as the reverse complement.
TGTGAATGAGACTCTCTCAGTGACGCGTCCCCACAGGAATCTCTCTCTCACTCACACTCACACACGCTAACCTGCATGGACTGAAGTGTGGAAACACATTACTAATGTTTCACACACCCACAATCTGCAAAGAGCAACATTTGTCGACTAAAAGGTCAGTTATTGTTTGCTACATTACAGGTTTACGGGTTATTATACAAGCTAATATTTACCACAAGCATCAAAATGCATTCTATTCTATTCTATTCTGCTCTGCTCAATAGGAAAACCAGGACAAGTTGTCAAATGTGGAAGTTGTCATAGTGGGAGTCCAATATCTAGATATGTTTTATAAATGTCAAGTCGGGGCAGGTTGTCACATGTTTTGTAATTTTATACAATTATTTACAGTTTCTATGCACCAAAACAGTGGTTTGATATATTTATTATTTTATATTTTTGCTTTCACAAATTCCTTTGCATTATAGTTTTGTTTAATGGTTCATTAGTTATATTTATTTTACTGTTTAAAATTAGCTGAAAAGTCATTAAAAAGCAGGCCAGACTGAAATCAACAGGGGGTCCAGCAATTATGGTTCAATAGTTTCTGGGCAAAATGAAAATATGTATTGAAGAAAAATACAATATTAAGTTTAGATGGTTTTTTATTTTTATTTTTTACATTTCCATTTCAATATTAAAATGTAAAAAAATCATAAATGTATATGTGCATACACATGACTCTGTACCAGTGTTATTAATGTTAAATAACACTATTAAAAATATTTTGTTAATTGAAATAAAGCTTAAATAAAATAAAATATTAATATTAGATAAAAAGCTTAAACTTAATAATAATAATAATAATAATAATAATAATTTGTGTTTTAGTGCCACATAAGAAATAATAGTAATAAAAATAATTAAAAAATTAATCATAAAAATTAATCATAAATTAAATTTATGAGGATAATGCCATATGGCAATGTGACAATAAAGTTGTAATATTTTTTAAATAAAGTATATATTTTAAGACTTGACTCTAAAATATTTATCAAAATAGTATGACCGTAATTTCAAAATGTTATATGACTTTATTCTCATAATCTTATTTATTTATTTTTTTACATGCCACTAAAACTCATTGAACTGAAAAAATAAAGTTAAATAGAAATATAAAAACAAGAACAGAAATTGTGCCACATGAAATTAAACTAAAATTAAAAATGGAAAATATAAAAATTAAAAGCTAATTCAACATATTAATAAATCCTACAATATTAAATAAATAATACTAAAATAACACTGCTCTGTACATCAAAACCGTTTATTTTAATTTAAAAAGAAAATAATTTATTAAAAATGCTCCGTTTCCCTATCCAACAAGGGATGAAAAGGGGATTGAAGATCTCTTAAGGTATTTACCATAAATTAGCATTTATATTTAGTCATTTAGCAGACGCTTTTGTTTTTGAAATTGACTTTGAATAACATCTATCTCATGAACGGATAGCGGTCGCTCCGGATCCAGTTGTCGCCGCTTTCCGCTCCAGGTTTTCGCTCCGCCTTTCCTTAAAAGCATTCGGAGTTTAAAGCGCAGAAAAACACGCCAGTGAGTGGAAGAGGGATCAGAGCGGCAGAGGCGGATCTCGGTGCGGTTCAGCGTGTGTGTGTGTGTCCGGCGGAGGATGGAGGACGAGCCGCGAGAGACCCTGGACTAACGCAGGAGAAGGAGGAGGAGGAGGAGGAGGAGGAGGAGGAAGGGGTCTTGCTTCTTACATGGAACCTGTTTGCGTTTACCTCCAAAGGTGGATTTTATACTGAAACACTACATGACAAAATGCCATTTGCCAAGCGGATCGTGGAGCCCCAGTGGCTGTGCAGACGCGCGGACGCGGATGAGGAGGGTCTCCTGCTCCAGGACCTGTGCGCCTTCAGTAATGTGGCTCTGTCCCGGACCCTGCGCCAGCTGTCGGATCTGGCCAAACACGCCTGCTCGCTCTTCCAGGAGCTGGAGCACGAGCTGCTCGCCACGAACCGGCGCGTCTGTGCGCTCCGAGAGAAGATGAGCAGGATCCAGGAGACCACCGGCGCGCTCGACCCCAAACAGGAGGCAGTGCGTGAGTACCTACCCCGCTCCAGGAGTGTCTTTTCTATCCAAAAAGTGATGAAGAGCTCGTTTTCTCAAGGTTTAGTCCTGCGTAATAGTGATCTATTGCACTTGCGGTCTTTGGGTCACCAGTGCAGATGTTTTTTCGCTCGGATACATCATACTAACAGCCCTTGAAGAGTTATGTAATAATACAAATACTTGTTTACTCTTGAGCGCTCTTGTCTCCTCTCCAGCGCGCACGACTGGTGGTCCGGTGTTTAAAGATCTGGACTTGTGACCAAAAACTTGTGGCTTTGAACCCGATATGAAGTGATTCATCCACTTGATAAACTCTCAAAACCTCTTGTTACTCTAAGGGGAACGTGTGCTTATATGGTTTCTAGTTAGACCATCTTGATCAGGCTGGTTTTTAGACATATTTGTAGCTAATTACCATCCTAGACCAGCTAGAAACCAGCAAACATGTCCCAAAACGCAGCTACTGCAGGGTTGTGAGTCACTTTGGAGATTGTGTGAAAGTAGTTGGTTTATGTAGTGAAGGACAGCAGAAGGGGTGTGTGCTCCTCACAGCAGATGACATTGGGAAAACATGATTCTTGTTACTGAGAACATCATTTCCGTGTTGCATAAGAACAGATTCTGTCATTCGTGCACATGTGAAAGTGAAACAAGCCTGATGTCTGTGATCCATGATAGATCCAGGCAGAGCATCTGTTTCTGTTGGATGTTGTACTTAGTTTGTGTGGCATAATGAGTTCAGTAAGGTTAGATTGTTTTGTGTATTTGCTGATTTGCATCACATGAGTAATGCAGCCCAAATGGACCTGCAGCAGTGAAAGAGAAAGTTTTCTTTCTCTCTCTCTCTCTCTCTCTCTCTCTCTCTCTCTCTCTCTCTCTCTTTTCTTCTGTTTTGTGTTTTGAGAGTTTTAAAGTCTCTGGCCTTTTTTATTATTATTATTATTATTTTTTTATCATGAAAGTGTTTTAATAATATTTATTATATTTTGTATAATTTTCTTTTATATTTTGTTGTTTAATATTTATGTTAAATATTTAAAATATGTATTAATACTACAACTACTAATAATAATAATTATGCACATACAAATAATTAAATAAAATATTATATTATATTATATTATTATATCTACCGTATTTCATGTTTATATTTTGTATTATTTTGTTTGTATATTTTAAATATTTTATATAACAACAGCAACAACAACAACAATATCTATTTTTTTATGTGTTGTTTTATATTTTATATTAAAAATATAAATAGAATAATACAAAATGTAAAACATAAAAAAAAAACATTATTGTTGTTGTTGTGGTCAAAACATCTGGCATTGTAGAAAAGCAAAAAGATATGGAGTTGGCATGTATGATTATACATATATTAATATAAACCAATGACCAGTATGGACAGGGTTGAAAGCAATATTTCAGAAGAGCTGCGACATTCTATTCTATTCTATTCTATTCTATTCTATTCTATTCTATTTATTTATGTTTTTGTTTGTTCATGATAAATATAAAACTGTGAAAATGATCAAAGAATGGGTGTTTGTAATAGCAGAAAACTCGCTACAGTGCTGTCAGGACGTTCTGTCTCTTCATGCTGTCTGAATCTCCTGATCTTCAGGGTCATTTTGGGAGAATGCGGTGTTTATGGAATAACACCCAACCTGGTGTGTCCTTCCAGCCCTCTTTCTTTCCCTGTCCCGTCTTTCTTTAGCCACTGAGAGTTTGTTTTGCTCTGGGAGATCTCATTCAAACACTTTCCTCATAAGGTTTGTCTCTGTGTGTGACCCATTCAGGGGTCAAGAAGGAAGTCTGGCACAACCGAGACTCTGAGAGGATTCTGAGCAAAGTTCATAACACATGGGCTTGTGTAATTCAGCTCTCTTTAGACAATGATATCTGCTTCAATAACTGAACAAGTGCCTGTTTTCAGCCTCTCGTTCCTATTTAACCTGTCGTTTGGGGGTCAAAGGTCACTAATGCACTTCGTCCAGCACTAGTCGCCGGTACCTGCGGGTCATTATGGGTCAGACAGATGGATTTTGTCACTAATCAAATAGATTGGGATCTTTTGTTTGTGTCAGTCTGCTTTGAACATGACATCATAATTATGGTAATTCGTCAAACCCGACCCCATAAACTTCTTCTTTTTTCATTTTAAGAGGGTCTTGCAAGTAACCTGTTATTTTTGTCGGCAATTACAACTGAGCTGGGTGGAGAGGATACAGAATCATGCAAAAGTTTTAGTTACAATGCCATTATAAAGGGGAAAAAAAATCCAGACACATTTTTTCATGCATTATCAATTTATTCTGCAATAAAAAATGTGCAAAATGAAGTGAATAGTATTCAGCAAGTGCATGATCAATCAAATTAAAACCGAAATCACAATATGTTTTGGTGTGATTATCAAATCAGATTCAAATTTAGTTAAAGCATGGCACTGAAGAGACACTTTAAGGACTTGCTGCAGTTACTCATCATAGTAAAAGTTGGATGGTTTGGTTTAACCTTTGAAAATTAAAAATAAATAAATAAAACAGACATAAATATTAGTATTGTAATTTTAAAATCTAAAATAAAATTATTATTATTGTTAAATATTCAGTTTTTATTTTACAGTGCAATATTACAATAGTATTCTTATTTTGTTTTATTAATTTTTATATTTTTATTCATTTATTTATTTATTTATTTATTTATTATTATTATATAGCCATATTGATATATTGATTCATAATCACAATTCTGCATTTTTAAAATAAAGAAAATATATAATAAAAACAAAGAAAATAAAGGATAATTATTTTTTTAAAAAAATCACAATTTTATTTTTTAAAAATTACTTTTTGACCCCCATCCCCCCCCCCCAATTGTGCAGTCCTAGTATTCTGCTATTATGTGGAATATTTATTATGTGAATAAAACCCCTGTTTAGACTCCTGACAAGGTACTATTTTTAATTTTTAACCTTTTATGTGGAAAAAAATGTACTTGGTGCACCTTCATGTGTATTTTTACATTGCTTTTATTATTGCTCATACTCTGGGTTAGAGCTCTGTTTAAATCCCAAGTATTCAACTTTAGTGTGTAACTTGAGCCTGTAAGCAGCCGCCCAGAGTGCCCTAAAAACACTAAATCACTCCGAACACCTTAGCAACCGCTTAGCAACGCCCTGTGATCCATCCAAACAGTCACAAATTGTGGCACAAGTTTTATCTTGGCAATCTCCGCTCATATTTTCTTCAACTGATTTCTGAGCTAACAGCTGGTATCATCGTGAGTATGATGTTGGTTTCTCATATCAGAGGAACTTTTGAAGTCTGTGTTATTGTTGTGGTAATAATATATTGAATAGATTTGTGTACACCCTCCCCCAGCACCGTAATTACTCTCCATCAGCCTTTTCATAGTGATTGTCTCTTGTGCGCTTTAACAACAGAGCAGCTAATATGAATCTGAATGAGTGCAAATGTGAGTGTGTGTGTGTGTGTGTGTGCACGTGTGTGTCTGTGTGTGTATGTGGGCTTTGAAAGGGCCTGTGGTACCATGCAGATTCAGCATGGCCACATTAGGATCTGTTTATGATGCTTCTGCTGCACATGATGTGTATGCGTGCGTGTGTGTGTGTGTGTGTGTGTGTGTGTGTGTGTTCATCTCTGCGATATCAGGCATGATGCTGACACAATTAGGTCAAACACTGTAAACAGTGTTTTGCACATGCTCTCTAAGCCTCATCCCTGTTCAACACACTCTCTCGTAGAAACATAACCTCATATTTTCCTCGTATATTGTCTAAATGCTAATAATGGTCCAGTATTTTAAAAATACCAGTGTAGTTAACATGAAACAACACTTACAATGCGTTTTAACCTCTCTAAAGAGACTTATTTGTATGGAAATAAAATATTGAAATAAGAATAGGGGTTAATTTATGAGAACTGAATCATGAGAAATGTTATTATTTTGTTGATATTTTTCTGACATTTGAGAGGTGGAGATCATTTGACAAACAGGTAACATGTTATTGTGTTAGTCACAAAAATGCAAAAAAAGAGGGCTACTGGGATGCAAAAACTCTCTAATATCTCGGTGCTCTTTGGACAAGGGAACACTTGTCTATAAATCTGTGTTGCAAAGCCAAGGCACTCGAGAATTTATATTAAAAAGCCTTTATTATCTCATGGCTTTAAACATTAAAAATAAGTCACAGGTGACCGCACACCTACGCGTTGCGGCTAATATGCCTTCATCAGGGTGTGGAAAACAAACACACTCAGAGTCTCTTATACAGCAATCACCTGATCACTTGACAGTCACATGACTTCACAATCAACATTTTTAATCGAATTGAATTGGATAATTTATGATTTATGATGATTTTTGTAATATGTTGTGAAAGTAATTTTTCCATTCTTCTTTCTCCATATGTTGATTGTGAAGTCATGTGACTGTCATGTGATCAGGTGATTGCTGTATAAGAGACTCTGAGTGTGTTTGTTTTCCACACCCTGATGAAGGCATATTAGCTGCAATGCGTAGGTGTGCGGTCACCTGTGACTTATTTTTAATGTTTAAAGCCATGAGATAATAAAGGCTTTTTAAATTCTTGAGTGCCTTGGCTTTGCAACACAATGTTATTGTGTTATTTTTTATTTTATTGTGCATGATTTATTTTTTAAATAATAATATTTATTATTATTATTTTTAATTAATAATCACTTATATACTTGCATATATAGAAATAAAAAAAGTATATATATATATATATATATATATATGCACAAACACACACATATATATGCACATATATAAGTATATATTATATTATATTATATTATATTATATTCTTCCAAAAATGTCTATATTTGTGTATATATATTTATGTGTACACACATATACACATATATATACAGAGAGAGAGAGAGAGAGAGTTAAGAATTAAAATCCTGTATTTATGGTCAAGGGAAAACTGTCTAGAAAGTTTGTGGATTGTTTTTTTTTTTGGTTTATTTTTTAGCCTCTAAAGCCTCAGAGCAAGTGAAACACACTTTTTTTTGGTGGGTGGAATGGCTGTAAATGCTGAAGTGTGTGTGAGTGTTTGTTAGCGTAATAGAAGAACGCATGACTGTGAGGCACTGAAGTGTGTCTGGCCCTTTCAGATTAGCATTTCCGTGGTAACGAGACAAAAACTCTGAATGAGGCGGCTCATCCATGACTGTTCCCTTCTCAGTTCACTAAAACCTCCTCAGGACAGCTAAAACTCCTCATCATTTTAATTTCAAGGCTGGCTGTTAATAGGGTGCATATCTTTAACCCTCATGTCCTGTTTGGGGTCTGACAGAGGACCTTGCTGAGAGCCTGGCAGCACTTCATACTCTGTTTATAGTGTATTTTATAAAATTAACAGTTATGTTAGATTTTAAAAGAAAAATGTTAGTATTAGTATTAGTATTTAATATTATAATGGTTGAAATACTGTATGTATGTATGGTATATATGTATGTATTCATTTATTTATTTATTTGTTTGTTTATTTTATTTTTAATTTTTTTATATTTATTTATTTATCCTTGGTGAGATCAGCTGGAAAAAAATGACAAACTATTTATTAGGTTTTTATTTTATTTTATTTTATTTATTTTTATTTTTTCTTTGTGACATTTTTTTTTTTTAAATAATAACATGCACTGATAAATTATGCACAATAGGACCAGAGACATTTATTAAGTTAATGTGGTAGGTTTTGATGTCATGTTGACTTCATAGCAAGAGAAGAACTTTCCATTATTTATTTAATTTTATTTAATTTTAAATATTAACAATGATTAAACATATCATTAGTAGTAGTAGTGGTAGTATTTAAATAAATATTTATATTTTTTGTCATATACAGCTTAGGGATCTTTGTGACTTAAGACAGAATGGAAGTAAATCAGTCTCAGCAGAACACGAGGGTCAAACCTGATTGAGCTCAGACTAGTTTCTCTCTGGTCTCAGTTTGTCCTGTTGATTCTAGGTTTATTTTGATAAGATATGTCAATACAGTGCCCTCCACTAATATTGGCACCCTTGGTAAATCTGAGCAAAGGTGGCTGTGAAAATAAATCTGCATTGTTTATCCTTTTGATCTTTCATTCAAAAAATTCACAAAATTCTAACCTATCACTGAAGTAAAACAATTGAAAGTGGGGAGAAAATCTCATGTTGAAATAAATGTTTTTCTCCAATGAATGTTGGCCACAATTATTGGCACCCCTAGAAATATCTCTGAAGTATATTCCCATTCATATTTAAATTTTAGCACACCAGGGTGACTAGGAGCATGATATTATCCAGCCATGACTTCTGTTCCACAGGATTATAAATATGAGGAACACAAATGTCAGCTTCCCTTAATCATCCATCACAAGGAGTAAAACCTAAGAATATAGTTCTGATGTGCAGAACAAGATTGCTGAGCATCACAAATTAGAAAGTGGCTGTAAGAAAATAGTTAAAGCATTGAAAATCCCCATTTTCATCATCAGGGCAATAATTAAGAGGTTCCAATCAACTAAAAATGTTAAAAATCTGCCTTGAAGAAGACATGTGTCTATATCGTCCTAATGCACGGTGAGGAGGAGAGTTTGAGTGGCTAAAGACTCTCCAAGGATCACAGCTGGAGAACTGTAGAGATTAGTTGAGTCTCGGAGTCAGAAAACCTTAAAAAAAAAAAAATCAAACAGCCCCTACATCACCACATGTTGTTCGGGAGGGTTTCAAGAAAAATTCTCCTAGCTCATCCAAAAACAAACTCCAGCATATTCAGTTGTCAGACACGACTGGAACTTCAAATGGCACTGGCTTCTATGGTCACGTGAAACTAAAAAAAAAAGGAAGAGCTTTTTAGCAGCAAACCCACCAGATGAGTTTAGTACAAACAGGGATAAAAAAAGTACCCCATGTCCACGGTTAAATATACTGCTGGATCTTTAATGTTGTGGGCCTGTTTTTCTGCCGGAGGTCCTGGACACCTCGTTCAGATGCATGGCATCATGGATTCTATCAAATACCAACAGATAAAAAATCTAAACCTGACTGCCTCTGTTAGAAATCTTATAATGGGCCGTGTTTGGATCTTCCACCAGGACAACAATCCAAAAAACTAAACACAAATATGGGTCAATGAGCACAAAATGAATCTTTTACCATGGCTGTCCCTGTCCTCTGACCTGAGCCCTATAGAAAATGAGTGAGGTGAACTGAAGAGAAGCAGTACTAACATTGAGCTGTGAATCTGAAGGATCTGGAGAGATTCTGGATGAAGGAATGGTCTCTGATCTCTTATCAGGTGTTCTCCAAACTCTTCAGGCATTATAGGAGAAAACTCAGAACTGTTATCATGGGAAAAGGATGTTGCAATAATTGGGTGCCAATAATTGTGGCCAACATGAACTAGAGAAAGCATTTATTTCACAGTGATATTTTCCCCCCACATTCAATTGTTTTACTTCAGTGATAGGTTAGAATTTTGTGAATTTTTTGAATGAAAGATCAAAAGGATAAACGATGCAGATTTATTTTCACAGCCGCCTTTGCTCATATTTACCAAGGGTGCCAAAATTAGTGGAGGGCACTGTAATTCAGGAAGCACATCCTTTCTTTCAAGCATACACATACTTAAACATTCGTCCGTTTTCGCTGATCAGAGCAAGTGCTGGGAGCAATGATAGCTAGAAATGAGTGAAAGTATAAAGAGAGGCAGAAAGTGAGAAGACAGTATTGCATTCTGCTTTAAAAATAGTATACAGTATGCAGATACAGTATTTAGTAAGAAGCATGCTAGTGTTCCATGCTTCCCAATATATCCTATGTCTGCTGCTTCAGTAGAGGACTATTAAAGGTGCAGAGAAGAGGCCTGGTCTTTGGCTGTGGTCTGGGAACGCACGTGCTTGGCCTTGAGCCACGTTCCAGTCCTGCCTGTCATGTTTGTGTATTTCTTTCCTGTGGAGTTTAATGGCTTGTGAAGTGTGTGAAGTTCTCAGGAAAGCCTTTTCTAGGAAAAGAGTATCTTATACATGCACACAGTCTCTGTAGTAGCTCCCTGAGGACCCTGGCTCCGGCTCGAGCGGCTGCGCTGTGGACATTCATCGTTTCTAGCGGTTCAGGTGTGTTGATGGTAGACTGCAGGGTTGTCAATGAGACTGTATTACTGGACGGTGAGCTCTAGACCGCTTTCACTGGTTGTGTTGAAGAGAGATTCACACTGAGAGGAACAGACAACATCCTGTCTACCGAATGTCATGGGTGGAGCAGTGTGCAGGTGGATGATGTCTTTGATATCGAGATGGACAGGGTGTGTCTGAAATATGAGACAGCGGATTATTTTTGAGATGGGTGTGAGCTGATTTTTGTCTTACTTTCTGTCCTATCTATCTATCTATCTATATATCTGTCTATCTGTCTGTCTGTCTGTCTATCTATAATACATAGATAGATAGATAGATATACTAGATAGATAGACAGACAGTATACTGTACTGTATATCCATCAGTCTATCCATCTATTCATCTGTACATCTGTCTGTCTTTCTGTCAATCTATCCGTCTATCTTTATATCTACTTATTTATCTGAAGGACAGATATCTAGATAGACAGATCTTTTAATTATCTGTCTATCTGTTTTCTGTTTCTGTCTATATGTACTGTATATTCATCTGCCTGTCTATCTGTCAGTTTAAACAGATCTATATAGATTTGTTTATCATCTGTCAGTCTCTGTCTATATGTAGTGTATATCAGTCTGTCTATCCATCTATTCATCTATCAGTCTCTGTCTATCCATCTGTCTATCTATTTGTCTATCTATCTCATGGGCAAATATCTAAGACAGATAGATAGACAGACAGACAGACAGACAGATAGATAGATAGATAGATAGATAGATAGATCTATTAATTATTTGTATCTTTGTTTCTTTGTTCTGTTCGTCTGTCCATCTCTCTGTCTATTCATCTGCCCATCTTATTGTCTGTTTGTCCATCCCCATCTCCTTTCGTTAGTCTTGTGTAGTGTCTCGATCCCAATTCTCTTGTCTTCTCTCCATCATTTGCTGTCATCTACCCACTTTACCTGTCAATGAATGTCAAACTGATGCTTTCATTGAAAAATAGATGTACTAAACCTAGAAGACTATTCCCTACCGCAGTCACCTTTCAGCGCTTTTGCATTGATGTCTTAGACACGGCGAGCGAATCCCTGCTGCGCTCCAGTGTGTTTTCACCTCAGTTTTGTTGAATTATATATGACGGCATGAGGCTGAAGTGCGTGGCGGTTTAATGCAGCTCTCATGTAGGGTGTGACTGGAGACTCCACATACATTATGCATCGTGTGCTTCCTTACGCACAGCCAGAGTTTCCCCGATCTCACACGCACCCGTTGAACTGTTTTTCAGGGGGCTGAATCACCTGACGGGGAAGGATGACAACAAACACCTCGTTCTTCCTCCGTTTGCATCATTCTGTTTTCCTCTTTGTCTCATCCAGCTGTTATTGGTCCTCGACTCTTTTTGGGAGGTGGAGGGTGGGAGGCAGCGTTCGCTGTGTTGTCACGCATCTCCGAGCTAACAAGCTAAACAAGGAACACAGCGAGCGCATTTGTTATGCAACATTTAGAGTAGGCCAGCGGGCTGCAGGCAACTTTCTCTCTCCCTCCCTGTCTCTGTCTCTCTGTCTCTCTCTCTCTCTCTCTCTCTCTACCGCAAAGTCTGCATAGTAACAGCCCAGAGGTGAAACTCGTCTAACCTTCTCATTGAGGACTCAGACTGCAGCTGTACTTGCGTGTTTCTCTTCTCCATCCACAGTATCTTTCTTCTGCACCTCGTCTTCTACATACTTTAATTCTCATAAAATGTACAAAAGGAAGTTAAAATGGTCAATATTTACTTCCAAACCCGTATGACTTTCTTTGCTCTGTGGTACACAAACTGTGAATTTCTGAAGACTGTTCTGTCAACTCTTTTCAGGATGATTGGGGCTGGCAACTTTCACGATAGAATGTTATTAAAAGTCTGTATCACTATATTCCAAGTCTTCTGAAACCATTCAATAGCTTTGTATGACAAACAGACTCAAATTAGATAATATTTAATGAAAAATCTATTTCATCTATAAATAGATGAAAATAAAATAAAAATTCATGAACCAATCATTCATTTGAATCTTTTGGATCTTTTTAATGAATCATTTGATTCTGTTCACAAAAACAGTGTTTCTATCTATCTATCTATCTATCTATCTATCTATCTATCTATCTATCTATCTATCTATCTATCTATCTAATCTATCTATCTATAAATAGATGAAAATAAAATAAAAATTCATGAACCAATCATTCATTTGAATCTTTTGGATCTTTTCAATGAATCATTTGAGTCTGTTCACAAAAACAGAATGTTTTTTTTATCATCTATCTATCTATCTATCTATCTATCTATCTATCTATCTATCTATCTATCTATCTATCTATAAATAGATGAAAATAAAATAAAAATTCATGAACCAATCATTCATTTGAATCTTTTGGATCTTTTTAATGAATCATTTGATTCTGTTCACAAAAACAGAATGTTTTTATCTCTCTATCTATCTATCTATCTATCTATCTATCTATCTATCTATCTATCTATCTGACAATTCATGCTTTAATGCTTAATGTAACTCTTTTTTGTACATTTGCTTATACACATTTTTTCATCTTTGAGTCAGATCTTAGTGAATCAGAGTGTTTGAATGTACTTTCGTAGAAAGGAGATAGAAAGGTTATCAGGTTTGGGTTGAATTTGAAAATGTACAATTTATCAGTACTGGTCAGATCTGGCTTGGTTGGGTCACATGTCTTATTTATGGGCTAATTAATGTGAATAAATATTCTTGAATGGTCTCAAGGTTGTTTCTTTTGGGGTTGTCCAGATCTGACTGAGATAGATATGAACGCTTGAGATCCCTTTTTATGTTATGAAAACGAGTCAGGTCAGTGAATTGGATTTCCAAAGGCACAGCTGAAGTTTTCATCTGGTAAATGCAGCAAAAGTCTTAGGTTTGGTCAAATGAGAGAGTGTCACTTTGGCAATGTCCTTGCGATGCACCATTCCCATAGAAGTCCATTTGCAGCTTTCTTCTAACATAAACCTCTACTAAAACAGTCCTAGCAGCTACAATTTGACTCTATCCAGACAGTATATTGTTATCAAGCCTCTTACCATGAAATATCAACTCAGAACTCTAATGCACATTCTCTCAGTGTCTCTTTATCTTTCTGTTAAAAGCCTCATGCAGGTCTGGATGACTGTGAGCTGATAAAATATGGTTGTTAATTATAGCTGGATATCAAAGACTCGTCTCTTTTATGAGTATGAGTATGTGTCTGCAGACAGGCTCGATGCACCGCTGCTGGTTTCTCCATGCCTGTCTCTCAGGTTTGAGGTCATAAAGCTGAGTTCAGGGCCCTGGGGCCACAGCAGACACCTCCAATTTTCTGCTAAAAGCAGGTGTCAAAAAGACACTTTATGTCTGCTTCAGGTGGAAATGTGTTTGAAAAGCATTAGAACATCTTGTTTTTTCTTTAGTTGTTTTAATTGCACTGAAATTAAGTGGTGAAATTAATCCTGGTTGTATTATTTCAAAGGTACTTTGGTAAGATATTAATCATAGGCTGGCGGTTATTGGCTTTGTCTCACACACAAGCACTACGGGTGAACCCAAAGTCAGCAGCAGTCTCCGGTAGGATGGTTTTGGTCTTTTAAGGGAAGCGTCTGTCTGTTTGATGTGGTTTCAGTGGGTTGCTCAGTCATATCAAGCATTTTAAATCCAGCTGATTTACAGGAAAACACTTTTTACACCTCAGGGAGGCTGAGTCCATTTCCAAACCGAGAGTGATGAGTGGTATGATGGGGAAAGAGGAAGAGGTCAAAGGTTAAAGGGAGGATTTGGGAGTGTTTACACTCTGAGAGTTTTTCAAGCTTGAACAAAGTTTGTGTGTGTGTGTGTGTGTGGTAACTTAGAAATACTTAGGGTTTATACTTCAGAAATGTTTAGAAATACTTTAGTTGGGTTGGGCGATTTTTTTGTCATATTTTCAGATATTTAACACTATTGGGTTTTTTTTTCTTTCAGGGGAAACATTGTTTGAAATGATCAGTGTTGTCAAGTAGATTCAAAATGTTTAATGCTAAATAAAGAAATAAAATAAATAAATAAATAAAATACAGTCAAATCTTTCCCCAATGACTGTCACTAAATGTTTTAATGTTAAATTTTTTATTTTATTTTATACATACTAATATTACAACACACAATAATAAACAGCAACATATTGTTTTTTATTATATTTAGCATTGTTTTGCATATCAGAGGTACTAATTTAAATACTTGTTTAATTATAGTGAAAAATCCACATATCCAAAAAAAAAAAAAGAAAAGAAAGAAAAACATACATTTACTTCATTTAAAAAAAAAAAACAAAAAAAAAGTTTCCTTTGCAAAAGTTTTCTTTTTAGGAGTAAGTTTGTGGTTAAGCTGTAATTAAATGAAATTATCTGCATAAATATAGTTGTAGTTTTGTGAATGTATGAGAAAGTTGAGTCTGCATTTTTGTGGTGGAGTGTGAAAGGGAGTGAAAGCTTTTGAAAGACGAGACGAGACTTTGGAAAAGGTCATGACCTCTCAGGCTAGTCCATGATTTGTTTGGAGTTGATGTTTGTTTGTCTGTGTAAAGTAGATGTGTATTCCTGTAGGACAGTCACAGATTAGATCTCTTTATTTATACTGATCTGAAATCTCTTGATAATTTCCCTCGACGGAAATGAGATTAAATGGAGCACAAATGGAGAGTCCTATAGTGTTTAAGAAAAGATTGGCGAATTTATTAATTGTTTTCCTACGAAAATTACCCATGAAATCCCATGACAGCAGCTATCAGCCAGAGTTTGTTTTTTTTGTATGTGGGTAGTTGACGTATCAGTGTGTCCTGTGGTGTGATGGAAAAATGTAAAAAAATAAAAAAATAAAAAAAATAACCCTCTAACATTGAAGATAAACCTCTCTCATGCTATTTGTAACTCTAAGAATGAAGATACATTTTTCTCATGTTATTTGTATGTGAAGTTTTTTTTTTTTCTACATTTTTGCTATGTCACACCATAGGACACAGTCCAATTTTTATTTGTCAACTACCCATGTGTATGTTTGTCACATAAGTTATCAGGTCACCCTCACTCATGATCTGTGTTAATACAGCACACACACACACACACACACACACACACACACACACACACACACACACACACACACACACACACACACACACACACACGCCTCCAGACAGGCAGATCTCAATCTTAATCCCATAATCTCTATAATTGCACATCTCCATAAGTAATAAACACTGAATCCTCCCTCCTGTGCATGAATGCTCTAACATACAGTGAACTCGAGGATGAACACCCTCTTCCTGTGCGATCCGACATTGTGGGCCGGAAACTCAACACCTGTTTGTTGTTGTAAGGGTGTGTTTCTTAATGAAATGGAGGTCACCCAGGTGCCCGTGCAACCCTTGCCTTTCTCTCCTCACACACACACACACGCACACACTTAGACTGCTGGTGCTGAAATGTCTTAAAGGGACAATTCACCAAAAAATTAAAGTTCTGTCATCATTTACTCACCTTCATCTCATACCAAACCCGTATGACTTACTTTCTTCTGTAAAACACAAAAGGTGTTTTAAAGAATGCTCCGGGTGTTCTTTTCCCTACAGACAAAGTTAATGTTGACCAGGGCTGTCAGGCTCCAAAATTGACAAAAGCACTTTGAAACAGTCCAAATAACTTGTCCATTATATTCCAAGTCACATGAAGCCATTTGTGTAAGGAAAAGACTGAAATTAGGAACATTTCAGGTAGGTGTTAACATGTTGCTGTGGTTGTTCGGGTGTATTGAGTGTTTGTTAGCATGCAAACATTGAGGTGTTCTGAGTGTCTGTTAGCATTTGGCTATTAAGAAATCTACATTATGTGTTTTAAGTGGTCGTTAGCATGTTGCTGTTTAGCTAAGCAGTTTTTATAATGTTTTAAGTGGTTATTGGCATGTTACTGTATATGCTGTTGCTAGGAAGTTATGAGTGTTTGTTATTATGTCACATTACACTTGTATAGTTAATAAGGTGTTCTGAGCGATCGCTAGCATCTTTCTGTATGATTAAATGGTTCCTGAGATGTTTTAGTAGTTGCTAGCATGCGCTGTACAGTTATGTGATTGCTAGGGAGTTTTCAGTGTTTATAAACACGCCACTTTTAGCATGTTGCTATATTGTTTTGTTTTCTAGGGTATATTAGTTGTTGTTAGCATGATGCTGTGGTTGTTAGGGAGTGTTGAGTGTCTTAACATGTCACTAGTTAAGCATTTGCTAAGATGTTCTGAGCATGTCATTTAGCATCTGGTTGAATGGTAGTTTTTACATCGTGTTACAGTGTGAGGATTTGCAAGCGTGCAAAAAAATCGGGCATTTAGAGGTGTCAATCACAGGTGTTTAAGAAATCAACAGATATGTCTGTGATTGGCTCCAGCGCTTCGAAAACACATTGTAAATAGAATCTTTTAGAGCGCAAACACAAATACTCACTGGAGCCTTTACCAAATCTGTTTCGCTAATATCCTATTACTACAGTTTTAACTGAAGGTGCTTTTGACTGCGTGAGAAAATGGATGTGTGGCGTGAGAGGGTGAGAAAAGAGTTATCCAGCTTGCGGAAGTGTATTGGTTTTAGCATGTTTCCATATGGTTGTGCTTTCTAGAGTATTTTAGTTGATACAGTTACTTAGATAGAGTTACTTGGGGATTTTTCAGTGTTTGTTAGCATGCCACTGTACAGTTATGCAGTTCGCTGAGGTGATTTTAGTGGTTTTAGCATGTAGCTATATTGTTAAGTGTTTCGTAGAGTGTTTTAGTCATTGTTAGCATATTGTTGTAGTTTTTGAATGGTTTTTGAATGTCTTTTAGCATGTCATTGTACAGTTAATTTTTTTAAGTGGTCTTTAACATCTTCATGTAGCCTATGGTTAAGTAATTCCTTAAGTGTTTTAAATAGTTGTTAGCATGTTGCCGTACAGTTATACAGAGTTTTGAGTGTCTGGTGATGTGTTACATTCTAAAGTTGATACTTAGAGGTTTATCTGAATCACTTACACTAAGTATGACAATAGAAAATCACCTTGTGAGTTTTTGTGTAATGTCAGGTAACGTGATCCATGAGTGTTGCAATCATTCCTCGGCATTTGTGTGCATTGTTGAGATCACACTCCAGCCTAACACGCAAGTGTGAAATGTCTGAGGATTAGGAGGGACACTCCGGGCACTGGAATGCTTTTCATTGCTGTCAGGTATTTTTGTCGCTCTGTCTTCTCCCTTTGTGCTGTTTCAGTGTGTGTTTTTGTTACGATGACAGCTCATCTCCTGGCGGTTGAGCTCTCCGAACTTGCGTTACCGTAGAAAGGTGCCGCTTGGACTGACTTCATGCTGTTGTTCAGGGCTTGATGTCGATGGAGCCCCTGTGTAATTTTCCCTCTGAAAAATGGCTGTTATGACTTTGGCCTGCATACTCTACCCATGACATCAAAGACATTCCTCCAGCTTACCGTGCTGTTAGATCTGCCCGCCCAACACACACTCACACACACACGTGCTCTTCTCTGTGATTAGATTGATGAAAATGAGGGGTGCGTCCTCAGACGTGTCATTACGAACGCTGCTGCTCATAACTCAGACCGGGTCGTCTGTCTTTCTGAGACCTCCAGCAAACCTCTAATTACTCTACATGTGTTTAATGTCTTCACAGCAGGACTCTCTCCTCTCAATACAGTTCAGTGGGATTTGAGAATTTTAAAGGGGCCATGACCTACACCAGGGATGCCTAGTTCTGTTTCTGTAGATTTACCTACCTGCAAAGTTCAGTTCCAACTCTGCTCTAACACCTGCCTGTAATTAGCAAGCATTACTGAAGATCTTAATTAGCTGGTTCAGTTGTTTTGGAGCAGGGTTGGAGCTTAACTTTGCAGGACAGTAGATCTCCTTGTACAGCATTGAGCACCCACATCATTAAGTCCACTTGTGATGTTACTCAAGGGTTCTTATCTCATCTTGTCTCATCTGATGTCTCACCTGACATCTCATCACCTTTCATTTTGTCTCATTTCATCTCATCTGAGATTGCATCTAATTTTATTGGAATTAACTTCAGCATCTTCTCTTCTCTTCTCTTCTCTTCTCTTCTCTTCTCTTCTCTTCTCTTCTCTTCTCTTCTCTTCTCAATTATTTTCTTTCTCTCATCTCATCAATTTTTGTCTTAATCTCTTCTCGCTTCCTCTTGTCTCCTCTCCTCTCTTTTTGTCTCATCTCCTCTCATCTCTTCTCTTCTCACATTTATTCTCTTCTACTCTTCTCGCATCTTCTCTTTTTGCCTCATTTCTTCTTGTTTTTATTTCATCGCTTTTTGTTCTAATCTCTTCTCATCTTAACTCTACTATTCTTGTTGTCTCGTCTCTGTTCTCCTCTCCCTCTTTATCCCACATCTTCTCCTTTCCTTTCGATTCCTCTTGCCTCATTTCATCTCTTCTCTCATCTAATTCCATCTAGTTTCATTTTCTTACATCTTCTCTTCTCCTTAAACTTACATTCCTAAATTTACGTAAATCTCCTTCAGTTCTCACGATAGTCCCGTGAATGGCCTGTGCCTCATGTAAGCGATCTCTGTGGTGGTTCTCATAGTGGAGTCGGTCTCTCCATGGCAGCGCTGAGAAACGTCTAAAGCAGATTATTCCTATAAAAGTCTTCAGACCCTCCTGGCCTCCACGCACCCCTGGAGCCGGCCCACCTGCCCTCGTCTCTTTCTCATCGTCTCACAGCCTCTCGTCTTCAAAGGGCCTTCAAACAGCACCGTGACTCCGGCCCAAACCAGATGAGAATCGAACAGCTCCTCCCTGAAGTTTGGCTTTGTCTCCCTCTTACAATCCTCCCATAACTGTGAGAGACGTTATGTAACCGTATTACACAGACAAAACATAGCCAGTCGTAACCCTGCCCTGCTCACTGGTTACAGTCAGAAGTGAAGACACTTTAAAAGCTAAAACACTCCCATAATGCCACAGTAAAACTTTCCATTTTACATTTCCTCGGAATAAGTGCTGGAGAGCACAGCCAGAGAGGCCTGTCATCAGGAACCAGAGAGCAGGGAAGAGGGAGGGATGGATTTAAGAGCTACAAGGAATTCCAATTTCCAGAGTACTTGGGTGAGGGAGACCAACCAACCGACCCGCCAGCGCTGGCAGACAAGTGTGTGTTAGTAATGGAGCTGATAAAACACACACACACACACACACACACACACACACACACACACACACACACACACACACACACTTCCAGCCCATAATATCTCTCTGATGTCATCACATGATAAATGAGTTCTTGAACTGATGACATGGCAACCCTGTGTTTACTGTGTACCATGACTGTTTGAGTATAAATAACCTGTTAGTTCTAAATCTGATGGAAATAATTGTGTAAACAAGCCTAAGCTGGTTTTTAGATTAATTCTGAGCACTCAGCTGTTTATGCTTGAAAATTATGTTGGTCATGCTGGGAGACAAACTAGACCATTTTAAACCAGCTGAGACCAGTAAAAAACACCTTTGTGACTGAAAACCACCTTGCTGACCATCTAAACACCAGCTGAAGACCAGAGGAGACAACAAACCAGTCTGGTCTTATATGCTAGACTAATGTTATGAGTGGACTTGAAGCCATAAAAAGCTACAAAAGTGTGGAATATGTCCCCTTTAAAAGTCTCAAATCCCACTAGACCAGGTGGGCCCTCGTTACTCGTAAACCAGCCCATGGTGCCAGTAAGTGGGTCTCTGGAATAATGCAAACTCCCTTTTTTTCATCTTAGCTTGTCTTCATAAATCATTTTTATGAGCAAACCAGTGCCGAGATCGAAAAACAACACCTGTGGAAGTGAGGAGAGAAAAAGAGGGAGGGAAAGAGCGCAGACAGCACTCGGCTGAAGCTTCTTTTTAACCAGAACTTCAGTGAGTCTTTAAGACCCCAAACCCTTATCTCATATATCTTAGCCAGATGTTTTTACACTGTATATATATACAACAAATATACTGTTTTTACACAGACAGACAGATACAGAGTACCTAAAGTGACTTTTGCAGAAAAACAAAAAACAAAAAATGCTGCACTTCAAAAAAATCTTTTTCATAATGACTATTATTGTCTTGTTTTCCAGGTAAAATATATAAAATTCCATAGAACAAGATAAATTTCTTTAGAAGCAGCACTGCGTAAGATATTAAAGGTGGAGTAAGCGATTTCTGGAAGCCAATGTTGATATTTGAAATCACCAAAACAAACACGTCCCTACCCCTGATAGCTCCGCCCTACACATACGTAATCTACGCAACCCAGGCAACGATTAGTTCTGTGAAACAAAGCAAAACGATGTGTTTAAAGAGAGACACAGTGTTGGTGGAGACACAGTGTTACTCACCTATCGAGAAGAACCAAAGCAACCTCGGCGTCCAATCGCAGGCCTTCCGCTCCTTGAGTTCTCTCCAGCGCTGGAAAGCTGATCCGATATTTACACGGGTCCTACTTCTTGCCTTATCGTTCCACAGACGTTTTCCTATTTTGTTTTTTATCTGCCATCTCTGTCTTTCTGTCGCTCGGCTCAGCCGTTCACTGAACGCTCTCGCCTTCATATCATGAGTAGACACGCCTCTTACTGCTGATTGGCTACAAGTTTGTTCTGGTGCTCGGCCCCAACTCAGATTTCTAAAGCGTTTTTGAAAAATTACATACCCCACCTTTAAGACTTCTTATCAGTGTTATTTCATAGATTGTATCTAGAATACATATATTTTGTCTTAACTGCACTGACAAAAAAAAATAGAAGAATCCGGCAGTGCACTACAGACAAAATATACTTATATTAAAGGTATATTTTCTGGACAGCAGTTTCTAATATCTTATGCAGTTTTGCTTCTCAAGTAGATGTATTCTTCTTCTTCTTCTTCTTCTTCTTCTTATTATAAATGCATCATTCATTCATATTATTATTATTAGTGGGTGCTTGCATTTATGCAAGGCACTCACTATTGTTATTCGTCATACTTATTATTTTCTTCTTCTTTCTTCCGCCGAAAGTTTGGCGCGTAACTCCTCCCGCAGCTTTTGTCACAGACCCACGAATGAGGCGTCAAATAGTGCGGATTATTCGGGAATGGTGTGCTATGACTTTTATAAGCGATCTGGGGTACGGTGCCTCATTTCCCAGGGGCGAAAAAGCGGCCCAAAAATCCCATTGACTTAACATTGCGACAAACTTTGACGAGTCATAGCTCAGAGCGAGGATTTCACAGAAACTTGTGATTTGCCACATTTGAAGAGGCTGGCAGGCTCTGTAAGAACATACCTCACAATGGGGTAAAAGTTGCACCCCTGGGGGGCAGGAGCTGCCCAAAATTTCCCATTGACTTACTATGGAGCAGGACGGCCCATGAAATGCATGCGTTTCACCTACTATGGTAAATTGCATAGGGATTTTGTATTGAACATAGCTCTGGATCACAGTGTCATAGAGACAAGGGGGCGGGCTCATTTTACTCAGACGACCAATCAATCTCTCAGGATCATTGTGAAGCTATCAAGCCACGCCCTACCAACCATTTAGACCACCTTAGCAACAAGTTCCATAGACATCCATTGAAAGAGATTACAGGGATATCTCCGGACTGAATTGTCATAGAAACATGAGGGTGGTCTCATTGACTCGGGGCAGCAAACAGCCAATCATGAATCACCTCAACGCTTCCTAGCCCCTCCCTAGCAACCATTGTCGAGCACCTTAGCAACCAAACAGAGTACCCTAGCAACTAAAATCCAAAGAGGGATATCTTCAATTCTGAATGTCACAGAGGCATGGGAGTTGGTTTATGTCATACATACTGACAAGCAGCCTTTGGAGTTTCATGATTGGCAGCTGCCAAGCCACTCCCTAGCAACCAAACAGAGTACCCTAGCAACCAAAATCCAAAGAGGGATATCTTCCATTCTGAATGTCACAGAGGCATGGGAGTTGGATTATATCATTCATACTGACAAGAAGCCTTTGGAATTTCATCATTGGCAGCTGCCAAGCAACTCCATAGCAACCAAATAGAGTACCCTAGCAACCAAAATCCAAAGAGGGATATCTTCCATTCTGAATGTCACAGAGGCATGGGAGTTGGTTTATATCATTCATACTGACAAGAAGCCTTTGGAGTTTCATGATTGGCAGCTGCCAAGCCACTCCCTAGCAACCAAACAGAGTACCCTAGCAACCAAAATCCAAAGAGGGATATCTTCCATTCTGAATGTCACAGAGAAATGGGAGTTGGTTTATATCATTCATAGTGACAAGAAGCCTTTGGAGTTTCATCATTGGCAGCTGCCAAGCAACTCCATAGCAACCAAACAGAGTACCCTAGCAACCAAAATCCAAAGAGGGATATCTTCAATTCTGAATGTCACAGAGGCATGGGAGTTGGTTTATGTCATACATACTGACAAGCAGCCTTTGGAGTTTCATGATTGGCAGCTGCCAAGCAACTCCATAGCAACCAAACAGAGTACCCTAGCAACTAAAATCCAAAGAGGGATATCTTCCATTCTGAATGTCACAGAGGCATGGGAGTTGGATTATATCATTCATACTGACAAGAAGCCTTTGGAATTTCATCATTGGCAGCTGCCAAGCAACTCCATAGCAACCAAATAGAGTACCCTAGCAACCAAAATCCAAAGAGGGATATCTTCCATTCTGAATGTCACAGAGAAATGGGAGTTGGTTTATATCATTCATAGTGACAAGAAGCCTTTGCAGTTTCATCTTAGCAACCGAGTGGCGAGTTTTGCCACTGCAAGCACCCACTCACATTTTCTTCAGGAAATGTACATTCTAGTTATTATTATTATTATCATTATTATTAATTTTTTTTTATTATTATTATTATTTTTTTTTACTTGCAGTATGATACTTTTGAATGCAAACAAGAAATGGAAACGTTTCGATCAGAAACATTTAAATGGAGCGCATATACATCACCGTCAGGTGTTTACTGATTAGTTGAAAATGTACATTTTCAGTGCAAACTTTCTGCAGCACTCCAGATTCACAAGTAAAAAATAGAAAAATGTTGTTGAAAAGAGGGAAAAGTATTGAAAATAGGCCTAAATCGCCCAAAAATATCTCTGTCTTTCTCCAGCTGTAATATATAAAAATCTATCTATAAAAAGGATCATGTATATGACATCACGGATTGTGGGCGGAGCCTCGTCTCATGGTATACAGAAGGGCCTCATAGACTCGCGGTCTGGTCTGCGGTATCTCAAACCCCAGCAGATCAGCGACTGGACAGTCTGTGGTCAGTCACGGCTTTGACAAGCAGTGTAAATTTTTGACCATGCTGTCTCAGGCATCTCTTACGGCTGGAGACTGAACGCCTGCTCTCAGGAATCAGTCCGTATGAATAAACGCTGGCTGCCTGCTAGTCTGAGCCACAATATCATTCCTGTTTTTTTCTCCCTTTCAGTCTTTCCTCTGTTGTTGGATTATCTGCAGCGCTGTTTGTTCAGCCTATGAGATCTGACACGCTTTCTCTCACCTCTTGACCCTTTGTATTGAGTGTATGCGTGTCCGCAGGCCCATTTTTTGACCAACGTTCCTGTCTAGGGTGAATTTAACTCTTTCCTGATTGAATGTGACTCTGGGCCTGTTGCTGTTGTTGGTTTTGAGTTTGTAATCGGCCTGAAGGCTAAATGTGTGTCCCAAAAGCTCCTGTGCAGGATGTCTGAGATCCTTCCAGACGATTCCACGGCTATGAGGTTCAAACTGACTTGTTTCCATTCAAACAGATGCCAGACCACACGAGTGGATTGGCCTTTCCACACACACACACACACACACACACACATACATATGTGCTTAGATTACTTTACCCTGTTATGGGCTGCAGATCATTGTAGGGTGAGTCTCACGACGCATATAAAATATGAAGCCTATTTTAGAGTATTAAGATTTTTTGCATTGTGCCATTATATTCATGACAAGCACAATTTATGTAGACGCTACTGTCTTGATGTTTTTTCATTTTATTAATACTTTTATTAAAATAAACAAAAAGATAAGTTCTATATCAAATACAGATTATTATTGTTATTAATAACAATAGTAGTAGTAGTAGTAGTAGTAGTTATTGTAATTATAAAATAATAATTATTAGTGATTGTTATTCATATTTTGGCATTATCTCCATAAGAGCGGAGTCTGGATTGTTTGTTTGCTTGATTATTTATATGTTATTGGTGTTATTTTATAACAATCATTATTATCAATATTATTAATAATTGTAAATATCACACAATGCTTATCATTGCTACTATTCTTTATTATGAATATATTAATATATGATTATTACTCATTTTTATTGTTATTATACTATAGTAGTAGTAGCAGTTATTGTTTATAACTTATATTATTGTATTATTATAATATAATATCATATATAATATTATATTATTGTTGTTGTTGTATATAATTTATGTGATATTATGTTATTTATAATATAATATAATTATGTTATGTTATTTATAATAATAATTAGTAATAGTAGTAGTAATTATTGTTAGAAATTATAATTTGTAATATTTTATTGTTATTTTAGGTCACTATTACTTGCAATAATAATAATAGTAAATAATAATAATTACCTTTTAATTTATAATTTATTTATATTATTATTATTATTATTATTAAATACAAATAAAAATTCATTCTATATTAAATGCTTGATTTTCATAAAAATAATGTCACACTAAATAAATAAATAGATAGATAGATAGATAGATAGATAGATAGATAGATAGATAGATAGATAGATTTTTTTTTTTTTTTTGCAATTTCAAAATTTCTAAATAAAAGTATTTCAGTTGGGTTGAAATATGACCCATTTCTGGACCATACTCCCTATAATAATCTCTGATTTTAGACACACAGGCTTTGTCCCAAATTACAGCCCTTCTGTAAACGAGTCTCTGTGTTGTAAGCGTGCTCTGGCCTGCCGATGACCGTCTGTTATCAGCAGAACCCTCTTCACCTTATCTGTGGTCTGAATGATGGTGTCAAGTGTCAAACTCCAGCCAACAGGAGGAGGGATTTTCTGCTCGTGGTGATTTTACAGCTCTAGATAAAAGAAGAGAAAGAGAGAAAATGTAAGTCCAGTGATAGCGTTTGTCAAGTAGTGTTGCTACTTTGCCTTTAAGACTCTGTGTACAAGCAGTTCAAGGTTCCTTTAACTTTTGGCCAATTCATTTCTATGCTAGTTTTTAGACAAGAGCAGTTACAAATCCTTTTACACAGATTGCATTAACAAAGAATGACCACATCTACATAGCACATCAAACTCACTCTTCAGAATAGCAATAAAAATCCAGTTTTCCATGATACGATTTATTTGTGCATTCTCATAAACATTTGCTCTCTCTTTAGCTTTACATTCAGTGCTCTGTTTCTCTTTTTCCGGTTCTGCCATTCCTTCTGTGGCCGTGGCACCAGAATAACCCCTCATTATAAATGCATTAGCCTCTGTCTGTATGTCCACTTCCTGTCAGTATTTTTACACTGATTCTCATGATGATGTGTTATGTGCAATATGATACAACACAGAATCAGGAGTGAACGCTTGTGCCACTTTTGCATTTCAGCAATGTGTGCATTGAAATCACACATGCACCTATTCAGTTTAATCCTTTGATTCATGCAGTGATATGGTGGATTTTTGAATATGAAACCAGAGAACGCTCATGCAGTGCTTCCCGTATGCTCCATAAGGCGCATATACACATACATCTGTGTGCTGTAATCATATGGGAACTTCCCGAGATATCCGAGACACATACTAATGTCACGGATCATCCGTGAAACTAAAATGGGGATTTCTGTCTCTCTCTGTCTGTCTGGCTCGTTCGCTTTCACACCCTTCTGGAGCTGTTGGTGAATTTAGTGCGCCTGATGCATTGCTCTCACACACAAACATACACACAGTCTTATTCTGTTTCTTGTTGCTTTATTTGTTCTCATTTTGGCCGATGTGATGACATGCTGTAACTTCCCAGAGTTCCCCCTCGAGGCCTCGGAGTTTCCCACAACACAAGCATCTGGCGTCCCACTAAAGTTCATTTTCTCATTGGTTTATCTTCAGTTAAATTTGGAATTAAAGGAATAGTTCAACCAAAAACGAATTCTGTCATCAACTGCTGCCACTCATGTATTTTCAGAACTTCCCGTTCTTCTGTAGAACACAATTGAAGCATGTTCAAGCTGCTCTTTTTCCATACAATTTGGAGTTGTCAAAAGCTGTATTTTAGTCTTATTTTTCAGTGCAAATACATAAATATTCTTAAATTAAGATACAGATACAGTTGAGAAGCAAAATTGCATAAGATAGCAAGTCTTGTTTTCTGAAAAATTTGCAAAATAAAGCAACTTTATACTTAAAACATGAAAAAAAAATGTCTGCCAGTTGAGTTAGTGTTAGGGTTAGTTAAGTTGTTCCCCTGTAGATTAAGTTTATTTTTCTTACCCAATTTTTCTCGTTTTAAGCAAAAAGTTGCTTTATGTTGATCAGTTTTTCATAAAACAAGACTTTATACATAAATGTATCTTAATTTGAGAATGTTTAGGTATTTGTATTGGAAGGAAGGGTTTTCAAAACATTATAAAATGATCATAAATGTGTTCAATATGACTTAATGTGATGCTTTATTTCAAATCCTCTGTAGCTATATAATAGCTTTGTGTAAAGTACAGTAAATGATGACCTTTTTGTGTGAACAAAAATGAATCTCACTATTTCCACAGAATATGGTTAACAAAACTGTGTTGGTTTAGTTTACGTCCTTGGAAATATGAAGTCATTTGTATAATTTATGCCACCTTTGTTCTGAATATGTAATCATATGTAAATGTTTGTTGTCATATGAAGAGTTTATTTGCAGAAACAGATAACTCTTGAAAATAAAAAAATTCCAAAAACATGTTTTTTATTATGTTATCATGTTTTTATTGTGTTTTATTTTGTTAGTTAGCTGTTTGTTTGTTTTTTTGTTATTTTTCAAAATAACCCAACTTCAGTTTGATTGAGATTAATTGGAATGCACAATGAAAAAACATGATTTCTGAGAATTGTTAAAAACGGAGTTATCTGTTTTTGCAAATGAACTCTTCATATGTTAATGAGCTCATGATTGTCATAACAATTTTGCAGTTTAGTTTCCATTGATCATATACATAATGAGGGTGGGAAACCATCATGAAAAACTAAGTTATGCATGTTTTGGGGAAATATAAACATGACTAAAAATGACAAATCATATTTGTTCATCGAATAATGGAAACTAATAATTTAAAATGATGTTCTACTACATTATACTATATTTAGCTGTTCTTTTACTCTTTGGGTTTGTTAGAGTATGCAAAAAAAGAGTTTAAAATAATACAGATGACTTAAGTGGAATTGATGTGAATTCGATCAGTTTTGATATTGGTTTTATCACTGATCAATGGAAAATAAATTGCAAAAACGGTCATTTAGAAATGGTCATGATTATAAAGTGACCATAATGAGCTCATTAACATATGACAGCCATTATTTGCATATTACATATTCAGTATTCATCAAGTGGACTGGATAGGAAGCTTTGTTTTATAAATGCTAAAATATGCCTAAATTAGAGATATTCAGTTGCGAAAGAGTTTGAAATAATGTTTTCTACTACATCTGTTAGCTGTTCGTTTAGTTTTTTGTGTTTGTTGCTGAGTGTCCCAGGTCTCGGAAAGCGAACCCCCAGGACTCCGGCAGTATTGAGTCGACTCAACTCTCTCCCACTATTAGGAAAACAGTAAAGATCAAAGGAAGAGGAGAAAAGGAGAGGAAAAACAAAACGACTACAACAACCATGCAGTCCTTTTATTCCAGACCATTAATACTCTATTAGAGTCATCAAATGTGGTTGTACAGCACCCCGGGGAGTTCGTCCACAAAACATGACGTTAACGGGGTTTTTGCTTCTCTTTTTCTCTCTCGTTTTGCTGGTTTCTCAAACTTAGGCACACATACTTTGGAATGTAGCTTGGATATGTTTCTGGAAACCAAAAATCACACATAAAGGACAGTATAAACACAACTAAAATAGTTACATGTGTTATGTGTGTGTGTGTATGTATAGTGGGCGATGGACAGAAACAGACCACTGTCATAATCCAATATGAAGGAAGATGCAGAGTTTCATTTAATTTGATTGGGCAGACATGTGGATTCTATTTTATCAGAGCGGAGGAGGACAGCTGGATATCAGTTTTTAATATATGGAATGCTTTGAGATGAGTTAGATCATCTGCATTTTTAATCTAGTTAATTCGCTTTGATTCCTCTTGCAGGACAGGAGGGAACTGTTATGGATGGTGTACTGCAAGAAAATGTCCTGGAGTCAAGGCTCACGTCGACTCTGGCCTTGCTCAAGTTGAGCTTTGTGAAAATCCAAGGCCGAGACGTTCTCAATTACATGAACCCAGTCACCGAATCTGTAAGATCACAATGCATAATGTGACTTAAGGTGTCACATTCTCAGATTTGCCGAACAAAATGCAGCGGGCGTTAACGTAAACTGTCAGCTTTGTCTTTCAAGTCAACTATTGTCATGATGAAGCAACATTTTGAAGAGAGTCTTGAATACTAACATATCTGGTTTAAAGTAATAGTTCACCCAAACATTCAATGAAAATTTACTCACCTTTAGGCCATTCGAGATATAAATGAGTTTGTTTCTTTTACATCTTGTGAAGTGAAAAGCTCCATGTTTCTAAAAAACAGATCTATCATTAAGATGTTTTTAACTTCAAACCATTGCTAAAATACTAATATTGCTTCCCCTGTTGAAATGTGTTATGAATAAATGATGACAGAATTTTCATTTTTGGGTGAACTATCCCTTTAAGTATGTACAAAATTACGTAGAATATGATTCTTCAAAAGCAGCGCAGACGCAGAGAAATCACTCACTGGCATTGTAGCTCTCCGCACATTGTTCGGAATGACTCCCCTGAGCCAGTTTGGCATGAGAAGCAAGACTTTTGGCTCCACTGAGGATCAGAGCGTGTGGTTCTCTTTCTCTCTCTCTGTCACACACACACACACACACACACACACACACAAGCACAATACAGTTATGAATACATAAATAAGTCTTGGTTTTGGCTCGGCTGAGCCAGTGTTCATTCCCAGTATGTTCTTGCCTTTGGATCTACATCTTGTTTGGAGAGTGATTGCAGAACTGAATAAAACTTTGAGGCATTATTTACCATGCCTAGTAGCTTGTGCTCACCAGTGGGCAGATAATGGAAGTGTTTTTAGACTGTTTCTAATGACACAAACACCTTGAGTTGTACTCTGTTAGATTTTGATGTTGCACCTTTTCATTTGTACTAAGGTTGTGCAACATACATAACTGTAGCTAGAAAAACTGTAGCTACATAACTTTCAAGCCTCAAAGGTTTGGAAAATGAAAATGTTTTAATAGATGGATGCATGGTTAGATGTACGGATGGGTGGATGGATGGACAAATGGTGGATGGATGGCTGGATGACGGATGTTTGGACGTTTAGATGAAGTATGAATGGATGGATGGACGGGTGGACAAACAGATGGATGGTTGGAGGTATGGATGGATGGATGGACAAACGAATGGATGGATATACAGGTGTACAAATAGATGGATGGATGGATGGATGGATGTATGGTTAGATGTATGAATGGGTGGACAAACAGATGGATGGATGGACAGGTGGACAAACAGATGTATGGTTGGATGGATGGATGGATGGATGGATGTATGGTTGGATGGATGGACGGACGGACAAACGGATGGATGGACGGACAAATGGGTGGATGGATGGACGGGTGGACAAACAGATGGATGGATGAACAGGTGGACAAACAGATGTATGGTTGGATGGATGGATGTATGGACGGATGGATGGATGGATGGATGTAAGGTTAGATATATGGACGGATGGATTGATGGATGGATTGACGGACGGATGGATGGATGGACGGATGGACAAATATGTGGATGGATGGATAGGTGGACAAACAGATGGATGGTTGGAGGTATGGACGGATGGATGGACAAACGAATGGATGGATAGACAGGTGTACAAATGGAAGGATGGATAGGTGAATGGATGGACGGATGGATGTATGGTTAGATGTATGAACGGGTGGACAAACAGATGGATGGATGGATGGACAGGTGGACAAACAGATGTATGGTTGGATGGATGGATGTAAGGTTAGATGTATGGATGGATGGGTGGACGTACGGATGGATGGGCAGTTAGATGTATGGATATACAAATGGATGGATGGATGATTAGATGGATGGATGGACGGACGGACGGACGGACGGACGGACGGACGGACGGACAGACGGACGGACGAATGGATGGATGGATGGATGGATGGATGGACGGACAGACATATGGATGAATGGATGGATGGATGGATGGATGGATGGACGGACGGATGGATAAATGGATGGATGGATGGATGGATGGACGGACAGACGTATGGATGAATGAATGGATGGATGGATGGATGGATGGATGGATGGATGGATGGATGGATGGATGGACGGACGGACGGATGGATAAATGGATGGATGGATGAATGGATGGATGGATGGATGGACAGACGTATGGATGAATGGATGGATGGATGGATGGATGGATGGACGGACGGATGGATAAATGGACGGACGGGTAAATAGATGGATGGTTAGATGTATGGATGGGTGTATAGATGGATGAATGGATGAATAGAGATAGATTCTTTGAATTTAATTCAGCTTTCCTGTCAAGTTCCTGTGGGGCGTGGTCAATTCAATTCAAATTCACAAGTTCAGTTCTGAATTTTGAATAACCATTATAAAATTGATTTTGTTTGTCGACTTCCATTGTATGTGCTTTACAGTAAACACATTTTTAACTTTTATAAACTGAGTCAAATAATTTTCTTAAAATGACATAGACACTTCAGAGCTTAAGTTGTATTTAACTCAGGACTGTTCCTGGAAAATATTTTCAGAAGCCAACTATGAAGGATGTGACAGGACATGAGTGGCGTGACATGCCGTATTGGTGTTTAGCTTTATGCTAATAACTTCTATAGACAGAGGCAAACCGGTCAGAGGACAATGACGTAACGCTTACAGCTGCACGCTATTCATGTGCACAGCCACAAAAGAGACGGAAATGAATGAAAACTTCACCACTAGTCATGCGAAGGTATGGAGCTCACGGGTTGGTTGTTATGTAGGGATTAGATTCACTCAGAAGGCATGAATAATGTGGACACAATAATGTGGAGGCGGCCGTTAACATACAGCCAATGCACTGACATGCACCAACAGTAATGTTATTTTCATTGTGGATAGCAGCATTCTGGCGGCTCTTGACCAAGATAAACAGTGTTACCACAGTCAGATAAACAGATGAACATACATATGTGTCTGCGAGAGAGAGACGGCAGTGATAGCATCCCAGTTGAATGCGTCTAGCTTGGCTGCGCATCAGAGAGAAATCTGAATTCCTGCGGGAATGTTGGATAAAAACATGGTCACGGTACATCCAGAAGTACTACCAAAAATTCTCAGTTTCCCTACATTAGAGCACTAGACAAGCTTTCCTTCACACACAGTTACGCCCGGTCTGAGCTGCCAGTGACCTGACTCTGTTTTGTGGCTTCTGCTGCCTTTGTTTTCGGGGCTCTGATATTGTTCTTGGAAGCAGTGAAACCCTGCTGACTCACTTTCGGGAAAACGTGCGAGAGTGTGTGTATGTTTTTGTCTGTGTGTGTGTGCATGTTATGTCACAGGCTAGAGTTGTCATTGTTGTTAACAGACTCAACATCAGCTGTATTCAGTGAATTTGCGTGTGTGGTGGAAGAAGGGGTTTTTGTTGTCTGTTTTAGATTAGGAACAAAGTTAGAGATATGCACCGTTGGGTGACTTTACTTTTACAATTAAAACTATACAAATGACTCAAAGCATTTTAAGTAATTGATGACATTTTAAATAATGAATTACGAATTAATCAAATTTTAAAATACATGTAAATGCACTTACTATGTAACCTAGCAACTAACAGTTAGTTGAGTGATCTAGAGTAAATCTAAAAAGTTACATTATTGTTACATCAATTTAAAAGTTACAAGTTACATTATTGTTACTCCTATTAAAAAGTAACTTTTTTTCCAGGAAGTAACATGTTACATTCTCAGGTGTCTGGCGAAAACACTAAAAATAACGTATTGCATTACTGTTACTTTTAATGAAAAGTAACACAGTTTGTTTCATTGTTGATTTTCTATACAAGTAACAAGTAGCTATGTTGTAAATTAGAAAAGTAGAAAGTTACATTTTTATTACTCCTGTTAAAAAGTAACAATTTTTGCAATTTTTACCATGTTACTTCCTGAAACAAAAACAATGTCTCAGGTGTAATGGTGTAAATACTGACAAGAACATGTCATCATGAAAAGTAACATATTTTATTTTAATTGTTGCTTTTGTATAGCATTCAACAAGTCATTGTGGTGTAATTTCTAAGTTACGGTAACAGTGTAATGGTTACTTTTTCTTTACTCCTGATAAACATTTGTGAATATATATTGCGTTATATGACATTAAATGAAAACGAGGTGTTTCAGAACCTAAATGAGCCTCAGAATAAGTGACTCTTACTTCCTGAGAATAAGTGACTCTCACACTAGTCAGTTCACACAGCAATGTGATGTTTTGTTAGCTTTATCTAACTTCTGGGAATAATATGTCCCTAAATTACTGCTAAATAAACCCACATACTCACTCCTCAGCAAATTCTCACACATTTCTGAACATGTTTCCAGCACTAGCCAGACGGCCCGAGGAAAACCCCTCGACTGTCAGCAGCACAGACGGCTCGTGTTGTTGTGAGAGACAGAAACGCAGGAATGAGAGAGACAGAAAGTGGAGTGAGAGTTTAGAAGGAGAGTTGGCAGGACAGGCATCCCTAAACAAAAGGGGGTGGAGAGGGGCGTGTGGTTGTGCAAGTTTAATTCAAAGCAGGTTTTGCGCGGCTGATGTTGCAACCGGCCGTATGTGGCCTCTCGTTCTGTCTCTGGCCCCTCTCTGTTTCTCTTTCTCTTTGTGGTGGTGAACGGTCGAGCAGCTGGCGGCCTGAGGAGAAGGACGTGTGAGTGCGGTGGTGAAGTTTGGGCCGTGTCTCAGGGGATTTCGCTTGTTTATTCCCAAGGCCGGAGGGTGTAATTTTATACCATAGAAACACATTCATTAATAAAGAGAAAGGGATTTATCAAGATTAGAAACCACCACCGTTATTTTCACAATCAAGAACATGTTGAACTGAAGAAATGATGTATTTTACAATGGATTGTCATTTGTTTGATCATGTAGTTAATGGATTTCTAATCATTTCTGGTGGACAAAAAAATAAAAACATATGTTGTGAAAAGATGCTTGATCTACCTTAGGAAATGTTGGCCAATGTATCACAAGTATGTGATGTGTGCGATATTACGTTAATGAGGCAGTAAATGTAGGTGCCGTAAAAGTTTAGATGTTATTATTCAGATAAATATAAACATGTTAACAGTTTAACTTACCTGAACTAACTTGCTTCCAAGATTGTTTTGCAAACTGTCGCGCCTTTGTACTTTTCTACCTTGACAGTTGACATGAACTCCAATTTTTGGTGATTAAGAAAACCCAGAAAAATAAAATAAAATAAAATAAAATAAAATGTAAAATGTAAAATAAAATTTAAAATGTAAAATATAAAACTAAATATAAAACATAACATATAAAATTAAATATAACTCATACAATATATGATAAAATATAAAAAAAAAAAAAAAAATAAAAACATTAGATAAAAATCTTGGCCTTGGCAACTAACTGTAATATGTATTAAAATTAGTGAAATAAAAATTAATTAAAGCTACATAGAAATATAATAAAAATGTAAAATAAAAATGAATACTGGAAGTATAACACGTATGTAGCTTGAAACATTTGTTATGTGCACATAAAGTATGTTTTGGACAGACAGTACAAACTTTATTTCTATTTCTCATAGCCTCATTTTGTTTAGGCAGTTTAGGTTAAATATGGAGTCTTTTTAGGCTCAGGAACGGTTGGTGTACCTTTAAGGGGATAGTTTGTCTTTCTGGTCAGTCTCATCAGAGGTCAGCAGGGGTCAAGGACGGGATGCCAGTGTGGTCACATTCAAAGTTCGTTCAGGTCATCTAAGAGGAAATGTTCACTCTACAGGCTGTTAGTCATTCCTGTTATTAAATGAACAAGAATTAGCAAATGATCATTTGCATGCATTATACAGATCAGGCATGTTCACGTGTCATTTAATGAATTATTAATAAGGTGAAACCTGTAATGTATTTGACACTACAATGTATTGTACAAAACATTACTCTGTTTGTTTGAGCATCCTAATTAGCCAGAAATGACACACTTTACCTTCAGTAATCAGTCTAATGATTCTGATATTCAGTTCAAGCAGAAAGTAAGATAGTTTGCAATTTGATAAGTATTAAAGTGAAACGACTCTTTTGTTTGAAGCTACCAATTTTCCCTCCTTTTCCAATAGATCTCTTGTTTCATCTCATCTCATGTTTCTGTCTTCCTGGTCCTCTTTCAGAACAGAGAGCGTGTGAGTGTAAGTGTGGGAGAATGCAAGAGAAAGTAGCCTCGGGCGAAAGGGGGGCGTGGGGTCCCATCTGTCCCGCACAGATGGCCGATGTGTTGGGTTAGCAGAGCAGTTCGACCTGCCCGTCTCTGGGTCGTCTGTCATGTCTGATCTGAACTGGGTCTGGTCTGGAATCTGAGGGTCTAATCTGATCTATGAAGGCCTGAATGGTGCCAGAGGTCTAGAAAGCATCTGATCAAAAGTAACATTAAAAATATTAAGCAGTACAATGGTTTCCAAAACTGATAATGGTAAGAAATGTTTTTTGATGGCAAATCAGTATAATAGAATGATTTCTGAAGGATCATGTGACACTGAAGACTGGAGTAATGATGCTGAAAATTCAGCTTTGCATCACAGGAATAAATTGCATTTCAAAATATATTCAAATAGAATACAGTTATTTTAATTTGAAATAATATTTCACAATATCACTGCTTTTTTGATCAGCCTTGGTGAGCATAAACTAGTAATTTGATCTGAGAAAGTGTAGTACAAGTTTTGCATAATCCCATTACCTCACTACTTGTTTATTTGTACGTTCATTGACTTTGTTTGCATGTTTCCACTGAACGAGCGAACAAGTCACATCACGTCGATAACTTAAAACGCTGTTTGACTGAGGGGCGAATAAAATTTCACCACCTGTCAGCAGCTTCCACGATGCATGATGTGTGTCTATTGCTGTTGACATTGGGGCCCGGCCAGAACAACGACTGGCACAATCCTTGGCACCAAACACAGAGATAGGCTGACAATTGGACTGCAAGAAAAACAGATAAACAGAAACTGGGTGGGGGATATGAGGGCCCCTCTTGCCCCAAAAAGAGTGGTGTACCTCAGCCCATTGCTCCAGATATCCTCCCTCGGCCCCCTCAGCAGGCGGATTACAGTAATAAGCACCTTACAGTTTGATGAGGGGTTGAACATATGACCTCATTCAATCACAGTAGACACCCTTATCATAGAGCAGGGGGTTTCAAACTGGGCTATAAGGGGTTTGTGCATGTGTGTTTGTGTATATACAGTATATTGTGTTTGTGTATATAAATGATTCTGTCATCACTTAACCAAACTGTTGATGATAGCCATTGACTTCCATAGTATGGAAAGAAAAAAACACTATGGAAGTCAATGGCTACAGACAAACGATCACAAACATTCTTCAAAATATCTTCTTTTGTGTTCAACATAAGAAAGAAGCTTAGATACATTTTTAATTTTGGGGGGAACTATCCCTTTAATATAAAAATACATTTTAATTAATGTGTATTTATAGAATTAGACACACACACACAAAATATGTAAAAATGACCTTTTCAATATTATTTTTATATAAAAAATACATTTAAATTAATATGAATCAATAGAAAATACACATTTAATGAATTGAAGGTCATTTTTTTCCAGATAATATGTGATATTATTTTTTTGTATTTATTGCAACTATAGTATAAAACACAATATTATAAAGGTTATAAAATATAATATTACTATAATATAATCTTACATTTTATAGGTATATTATATATTTTAGTACTATTGTTTAGTTAATTAAAAATATATTTTAAATTATACATAATTAAAAAAAAAAAAAAAAAATATATATATATATATATATATATATATATATAATGGTTATAAAAATACATTTGAATTAATTTTCAAAATAGATATTTGTTGAATTCATGGTAAATAATAACAACAACAACAACAACAATTTTTTTATAAAGTACATTTTCCAAGATCAAGTTTGCTTATATATTCCAGATTATAATAATATTTATAACATTTCATATTATTATAACAATATTTATAATAATATTTATAACAATAATTATTTAGATTTTGTGCAATGATAGTATAGAATCCACATATTTAATTCTGTTAAAAAAAGCATGTTGTATTTATGTTTTATAGTATGATTTTTTAACCCCACATGCTTATTAAATTACCCAATATTTTATTAAATAGCAGCCAGTGCTGTTGCACATTAAAACTACGGTGCACAGGTGGTTGATGCAGGTTCAAGTCCAGCTTCTGACATGTCCTGATCCCATTCCCCCTTCTGTCGCTTTAATTTCCTGCAGGGGAATCACATTGTCAATGGTTAACAGCTACTATACTGTTTGTTGACTTCTTCTGTTGAGTTTATGCTTGAAGAGAGCAGTTAATCAGCCGTTTCTGTCTTTAATGGGCTCTACAGTGTACTGGTATCAGTGCCTAAGTAGTGGTGACATTTTAGCCAGACCTTTACTTAATAAACTAATACCTTCTGGGAAATACTGATGTAAGTTAATGATTCCTGGACTCTATAAGATGTTTAGACAGACGTTGGCACCAAGCGAGGATCCCTGCCGTCGAGCTGTCTGTCTAGGGAACATGGATTTCAAGGTAACTGTGACGGGGCGTGACAGACAGTATAAGAGATCTCTTCCTGATTATGCGTTTCTCCTGAAATCGCTTCCTTCTCATGTACTTGGTTGTAATTCAACAAGTGCTGAAGGAATCGCCTGACTGGCTCCAAACAGTGGCCTTGGTGGCTCGGGTTTCTCATCAGACAGAGTCACCTGATCGCTTGAGAACAATCTGTGTGGTAAAATACTGTGATTTACTGTGTGTGTGTGTGTGTGTGTGTGTGTGTGTGTGTGAATCAACAATCTCTGCTGGGTTGGAAATCAAAACTCCATTACACTGTTTGCCAACCAAAAGGGTATTTTGATATGCACTTGTCTTGTCAAAATGTTTTGGAAACTGGAGTGCAGTAGAACTGATTTGGGTGAATCATTTAGGTTTTTTAATACATAAACAATGTTTTCTCGCTGGATCTGATCCTTTAATGACATACAGCATCATTGACGAGTGGATCATTTTCTCATCCGTTGAGCCCAACTATTGATATTAGCGAGCTTTAGCCGTTCAGTCTGTGTCTGTGTGGTGTAAACAGACATTTAGAAAATGTCCTCAGCACATTCCATGGTTGTTAACTGAATGACCTGCCAGTAGCAGTTGCAGTATTTCCTATTAAAACAGGAAGCTGAGGCAGTTTTCAAAGAGCTCCCCAGCTAGTCAAGTCAAGTTTGTTTGCCTTTTTTAAATGTATTTATTTTAGGTCATTTTAGGGTTATTTATATATAAATATAGTATGCATTATTGTTTTGAATGAGCTTTTAGTTAACATTTTAGTTTATTTGGAGCATTTTGACCAACCCAAAAGACACTTTAGACTTGTAATCTTGATATCAATAAATCCCATTATTGATATACACACGCACACATCTCATGCTATTGCATGTTTCTTCTTTGATTTGAGCCAAATTCCCATGATACTGATGTATTCTGTGCATTGATGCATGCATTATATTCTTGATCCTCCCTTAAGGCGCATACAGTAACTGACTCTAGAGTGGAGAGTCATTTGGGCGTTATCAAATCTAATGCTCAAAATGTCATAATAGCTGCAACAACACAACAATATAGTGCATTGAGAGTGTTTGTGTTGAAACAGAACTCGTCTTACAGAAACTGAGTGATGGCACACTTTGATTTGAACTTACTGATTTGTTTGCACATGTCTGAATTGTTTACAGCCGGAACTGCAGGTGCTGTTATTCATGTGAATGAAAGCTGACTCTTCGCAAGCATATGTCTGTTCTGCATTGAATACTTCCGTCTATATAAATAGGACATGTTAAATATAGCCTGACAAATGTTAACTAGCCTGTTTTTACTACTCCACACCGTTAGTGTGAAAAGTGTGGCACTCTGCAAACTGTGTATGCACAAAGAATATGGTTTATATTCATAAATTAATAATTGTGTACATTTTTTGGTCTTCAGTGAGCTGAGAGAGCTTCTCTATGGACTTCAAATGAACCGCTAATTAATTATCCATACAGCAACACATGCTAAGTAGAGCATTAACAAGTTGCCAGAACTAAGAGAACAGAAGTTTATTTATCATCTACAAATGGTCCAGTGTTATTTTAGTATTGATGAGATATTATAATTTCAGTAATTCTGGTGTGTATTTGAGTTTTTTTATATATAAAACTTGAATTAAAATAAAAATATTTTAAAACTTACATTTATTTATTGATTTATACACACACACACATATGCTATATACTGTATATATGTGTACTGTACTGTATATATATATACCGCTAATTATATATATATATATATATATATATACTTTGTCAAAATACTTTGCTTTTTAAAAAATCACATGCTATCAGAGTAAAAAAAAAAGCGCTTTTTTTCTATTACATTTTCTATCATTTTAAATCAAGTCACATTTATATTATTTGTCAATGGAATATAGGGTTGCAAAGTGGCAGAAAATTTCTGAAAGATTCCAAAAATGCAACCCTATTGCCATATATATATAAATATACACTCCATTTAATCTGTAATCTGAAGACTGGTGTCTTTATCTTTTGTGTTGACATCTGCATAAATAAATGACTAATAGCAGCACTTGAGAATTACACATCTAATAACAACATCCCAGACGCTTCCTAAATCTCCACGTCCACTCACATTCCTCTTCCATGCCTGCGAGCGCCTATCTTTCCCTGACCCGTCATTTACTGAAGCCCTAAACCAGTTAAAGTGCTTTAGACGCAGTTTACACTCAGTCAGAGCCCTGCATTACTTCTACACATCATTGACCTGATTGTGTTTATGTCTGTTGATTAGATTAGCATTAGCGTGCTGCATTAGCGAGGTGCGGTGCTGGTTTTGTGGTGTGTTTATAACCTTCTTCCAGGGAGGTTACTTGACAGCTAACTGGCCTAATGACTTTATTGCTGATCTTTACAGCACTGATGGCTATTTAGCCAGCGTCTGCTGGAGAGGGAGAGAAACAGAAGAACTTTAATGTGCAAACTGCATGCTAAATCAATCAGGGAGGGGATTAGGCTTAAGCCATGTCTGTGAAACCGGGGGTAAATATAGTATTCTTATTTATCCCATAGTGACTATGAAAGACAAGAATAAATGATGACAGAATATTAATTTTGGGTGAATTAGTCCATTTAGACACTCACTTTGAATTAATGTAATGTGTTTTTATAATAACCATCGCTGTGGATGGAGGAACTCGTGTTAAGTGTGAACATGGTTCATGATTAGTCTTGATTATTTGCCTAAAAAATTGCTGTATTCAAATGTCAAACAACTGTAAATTCATCTGCTGTAAATTTTAGTTGAAAATATAAACAGGTTTCAGGATATGGGTTTGCTGTTATTGTGTCCTAGAGTTTTTTTCAAGATTTTTTGGGGGGTAGGAATTTAGACTGTTAATTGAGTACATGTTTTGACATAGTGTCTGTACTTTAACTTAAGTGCAGTTTCTCAGTATATTTTACACCTCTACTTACGGTGTGTTATTTTTCTATGCAGTCAGACTCGATTCTGTGCGATTCTGCCTAATGGATGTACTGTAGAAAACACAAGCCACATCTATAGACCAGAATTTCTAAGAAACCTGGTCATTTGTTTTATTGCATTCGGTCAGTATGCAATTTATGGACGGTGCATTCAAGTCCTCCTGGGAAATTAGAAGTCATAAATGCAATGTCGGGTGTGTTCAGATGTACCTTTTCTGCATGAAAGTCAACAAAATGTTTTAAACTCTACATCTACAAAATGATGCATAAAGAGTATGCATCAGGTGTGTTTTTTGATTGTTTTTAAAAAATGTTTTTATGCAATTAATTTATGAAGGTGCTGTAAATTGAATTATTATATATTCTAATTTTCATAAAATTTCCATTCATTTGACCAAATGAACTATTACTAGGCTGCATCCATTGCATCCAATGACACGCCCCAAACTTTCCTGTTTTGCTCAACTTTCCCACTCATAATTACGTCTTTGTGGTGATGTTTATGTGTGTTTAACTCGTAAATGCGATCTTTCCAACATGACTTGAATGCGCCATTATTAAGCACCCAGAACAGTTGTGACCTGGAAAACATGTGGGAACGTAATGTGTTGCGTATTGTCTCTGCGAGTCTCTGAATTGGACAGTGGATGGAGTTTAAATGTGTTGCTCAGTAAATCAGTAGATGTTGTGATATTTCTGTGGCGTTTGTCAGCGAGCTCACAAAGCAGCCTCCCACATGTTCACCGCTGACAGCCAAAACATGGCCTTTGTCTTGATCTCACGTGTTAGCGTGGCTTAACGTAATCACGGATGCTTAGAGGGGAAATCAAGACGCTACACCTCGTGTAATAATGCTGATGGCAGATTTTGGGAGAGTCGCTCCCCCTCCCTTTCCACACGTTCCCACCCAGCATGTGCTCCTATTGGAGGTCCCGACTTTCCCTGCTCTGTCTCCATGGGAACTAATGACTCCTCCCCTCGTGTGGCGGCATGTGCGCTTGTTTGTGCTGAGCTGTAATCTGCCTCCTGCCGCGAGCATCTCTCAATGAGCCTGACAACAAGCAGACGGGATGAGTCTACACCACACACTCGGGGAACGAGTTAAGAGTTCGAGGAAACTTTCTATGCGTTTTGTAACTCGCCAGCAACCAGCCAGAGGAAATTGAAATTTTTGTTGCTCGTGATCAGGGTTATTATAGTTAACTGAAACTAAAACCGTAAAAATGTTACTTGAAATAAAAAGTAGTTTAACTGAACGAAATAAAATATTGAAAAAAAGAGAAAATAGTTTTTAAAAGTTAGCTAGGCGACATTTTACAACTACAACTAAAACAAAAATTAATAAAAACTATAAAGGCATGTTAAAAAATGCACAATAAAATCATTAAAACGTTAACTAAAAATGAAATGAAAACAGAAAATATTAAAATAAAATTAATTCAAAATATCAACAAAAACTTGATATTTTCCCCTTTGGTCTTCAGCAACACATTTTCTGTCTTTCATTTTTGGATGATGACTTTGAACGTTTGTGTTTTTCTCGTGTCACCCCAGTCTCTCCATAATCTGTTTTTGGGGGTCACCGTCTCTTTGTGTCACATCCTTGTAATCTGCTCTGGTTTTCTGTGCTCATCCAGACACAGACAAACATGTCTCATTAACATTAGCATGACACACACACACACACACACACACACACACACACTCACTCACTCACTCACTCACTCACACACACACACACACACACACACACACGCACACACACTTACCCTCAGGTCACAATGGCTAGTGTATTTTGGGACACTACATGTGACTGAGCATCTTTTTTTTAAGACTGGATCTCATGAGGTCATATTTCACCCTAAAATAAAATTAAAAATTAATAGATTCATTTTTTTTTTTATTATTATTATTATTTTATTTTATTTCATTATTTTCATGGGATTCATTTACCCTTTTATATACACACATACTGATAAAAAAATGTATAGCCTGAATGCACTGTAAGTCGCTTTGGATAAAAGCGTCTGCTAAATGCATAAATGTAAAGGTAAATGTAAATGTTATATTTTATTTTACATTTACCCTAAATGTTTTCATTTAATCTTCCACTCCACCTCCATATGACCCCATATAGAACAAGGGCAGTTTTAGTGAAAGAACAGACATGGCAGTTCAGAACGGACCTGCTGCTGTTCTCTTGACATAGTTTGTAACATAATCAACATATAACCCATTTCTAAGGGTTGCTTGCAAGGAGCGGTAATAATCACTCATGCTTTGTTTTTTTTAGATCTCAAATCCGCAGAAAGAGTAGGATTAAATTTGACGTGGAAATCCTGGCCCGTTTTGTATTGCAGAGTAATTTTAGCCCATCCTTGAAATGTGAAGTTAATTTAATCATATATGACATCAGGGGCTGTCAGATCCGTGTACGGTTCATCCTATTTGGCTGAACTTTCTTGCAGGTCTTCTCTGAGAGCATTATGTCAAAATCAGTGACTCACTGTGTTATACATTCACGCTCAATGAACTTTCATTTTAATGTCATAAGCCTCTTAGGTTTAAAAGAGTTTGAAAAAATAAAAGACAGTGAAAAGAATAAGAATGAAACTTTTATAGATCGATCCCA
This sequence comes from Tor tambroides, assembly GCA_021397915.2. Lineage (NCBI taxonomy): Eukaryota > Metazoa > Chordata > Actinopteri > Cypriniformes > Cyprinidae > Tor > Tor tambroides. The sequence goes on along the minus strand of JAFVLL020038248.1, from coordinate 12,333 downwards.
TCATAACTTAAGCACTTCAGCAAAACTTCTTAGATGAGGTCAGTCCTTTTGCTTTTTTATGGAGCTGAACATAATACTCTCATTTAATACACTCCACCAAAGCTGAACTTCTTGAGATGTATCAGAAAATCCTCTCAGGAAAGATTCACTCAGTTTATTTCTGGCCTGATGACACAATCTGATGACGCTCGTCTTCATTTTTTCCACAGAGGACGTCACGGCCCACATGACTAGGAGCAGTGAATCTCACAGAACATCTCTGATCCTTTTTGGACCCCCCCCTAAATTTTCCTTTTATAAGTTCATTTTTTGCAGTGTGACATTATTTTCATGACAGTTAAATATTTTCTCCCCATATTGCAGTACCATTTTTGTCATGCAAAACAAACACAAATTTACAATTGTAAAGTGCATTCATTCAAGTGCATTTATTTTATTTTTCATTTTATTTTATAACATTTTATGACCTTTTATGACAGTTTTTATTTTTATGGCATTTTATTTTATTTTTCTTATTTATTTATTTTATTTAAAAGTATTACAAAATTGTAGAGTATTGTAGAATAATAATAACCCTGCTGTAATGAATTTGTAAGGAAATCATTAAAGATATTTTGAAAATAATGTCACAATACAAAACATTTTCTTTATAAATATTATAATTTATTCATTATTTGTTATAAAGCGTGTTCACATATTATGGTTATGTGTATGTTTATTTTATTATTTTATTTTAAATTGTATTTTTAATTATTCTATTTATTTTTTATTCATTTTATTTTATTATTTTATTTTTTATTTTTTTTAAATACAACACGATTTCATGTGGGAAGGAAATTATGAAAGCTAACATGAAAATAATGTCACAATACAAAACTTTTTCTTTATAAATATTATAATTCATTCGTTATTTGTTATAAAGTGTGTTCATAAATATTAAAGTATTTGTATGTTAATTTCATTTAATTTTTTATTCATTTTATTTTATTTAAAATTGTGTTTTTATTGTTCTATAAATTGTTAGAACAATACATTTTTCTATTGTAACAATTTCATTGTAATTCATTATAGTAATTTATTCATTATTTGTTATTTTGATACTTTGTACAGTTTAAATAGTTGGATTCTGATCGGGCCCTGGGGACTCGTGCTAGAGTTCAGTGGGATGTGATTGATGAGGGGCTCGTTGTGATGTCATCGACCTCGCTACATGCTAATGTGATTAGCATCGCTGACATCACTTTCAGTGCTGTCATACATGCTGTTCTCTTTCCATCTCTCTCTCTCTTGCTTCTCTTTTCTCTTTCTACACAACGTTCGACTCTAAAAATTCCTCAGAACCGTTATCTCCTTTGTTGTGTCTCTTTTTTCTCTCCTGCGCTTTCCATTTTTGGCATCGTCTTTTTTCTCGCTCAACACTCACTTTTAATGTAACTCACACGACTGAAGTGTTCTGCAGTGAATCTGTCTCTCTCTCTCTCTCTATATATATGTCTTTCTCTGTCTCTGGATCTCTTTTTTCTGATGTCATAGCCTGTGGAGCCGTATTACCCACCGAACTCAGTTCCCACAGCGAAAGAAAACGAAATAAGCCACATTTCTGCTGTATGCAGAATCTAATTTAGCATGACCGAAGCCTCTCTCATTCATTTGAGGCCTACAATCTCTCTGGCACTCTCTAGCCAGCCTTTATGTGGAACTTGGCCATGATGCTTGTTTTGCTAGAAATGGAGAGATTTTTCTTTACCTGAGGATTGCACACACACACACACACACACACATACACACACACATATATATATATATATATATATATATATATATGTATATATGCATACACACACACATACATATTATACATATCATAAATTATCACTGGAATTTCATTTTTAAACTTTACCCACCCTGATTGTGACACTTTTATACTGATTTAATACAGTATGTCGTGTTTTGCTTTCCAACTCGCCGTGGAAGAAACATCACACACCCATCGCTCACAAACTTGTGTCTTCCTCACTCTCTCTCAGTTTAAAAGCGTTTCTGGTTGTGGCGTTTTTGCTGGGAACTCTTGGTGGCCCACACAAGATGTCAGTTCCCCGTGGAGGAGAAGTAACAAGCAGTTCAGGCATCAAATATTTACCTTTCTCTGAATTCTCCTCGAGCGGAGCGCTGTGGCTGTGTGAGAGGTGGTTTGCTGTGTGCCTTCTTGCTTATCTTAAAGGAACAGTTCACTAAAAAATCATTCACTCACCTTCATGATAAAAGCCTGTATGATTTGTGATTCCTTTGTGAAACACAAAAGGGATAGTTCACCCAAAAATGAAAATTCTGTCATTAATTACTCACCCTCATGTCGTTCCAAACATGTTAAGATATTTTTGATGAAATCCGAGAGCTTTCTGACCCTCCATAAACCTTTAAGACCTTCATTCATCTTCAGAACACAAATTAAGATATTTTTGATGAAATCCGAGAGCTTTCTGACCCTCCATAGACAGCAACGCAACTGACACGTTCAAGGCCCAGAAAGGTAATAAGGACATTGTTAAAACAGTCCATGTGACATCAGTGATTCAACCATAATGTTATGAAGCTACAAGAATACTTTTTGTGCACAAAGAAAACAAAAATAATGACTTTATTCAACATGAGGGCACATAAGGACAGAATTTTTAATTTTTGGGAGAACTATCCCTTTAACCATCGAGACTGCAAGACATCAAGGCTACCGAGCTTAAAAGCTAAATTTACCAACAATACATCTTTGGAAACTAGCGTGACTATAAACAGCATGGCTATGCAGATACAGCAACAAAACCAGTATAAACCAGCCCTATGATAGTATGGGTTTTTTATGCTGATGTTGATGTCTAGAAAGTGAGGTGGCTATTATAACGCTATATATAACATTATAACATACATTGTATATAACATACATTATATATATATATATATGTATATATATATATATATATATATACACACACACACACACACATCAGGTTTATGGTCTTTTTAGCATATGTTGTGAAGCAATTTTAACACCTGAAAACTTTCTTTTGTGTTCCAATAATAGAGTGTATTAAGAACAAAATATGTTTGGAAGTATTTTTAGTGTGTTGGTGCATAAAAATAATCAGCTGATTTCCTTCTTCACACAATCTCTGTTTCTCTCCCATTCTTTTTGTCCCTCAGAGTTTGATCTGTAATCCTTTTTCTTGGCAGATACGCTCCTGAGCGCTCACTGAAACCAGCTATTTGACTTCCATTAGCCTGCAGTGAAAGTATGCGCACGCTTTTACTATAGAAACCACCCGCACAGAAAACCGCCTTCCAGCTCTTGTTCTCTCTATCTGAGTCTAAATCGGTGAGTCTGCTGAATTATCTTACACCGAAAGATAATTTAGCAAACCTGAGACTTTTAAACTAATCTAAACTAATCAGATATCTTCTTAGGAAACAGTAGATCCCCACAGCTGGTCTTTTCAATGCTTTTAAGTCATTCAAATCAGTTATAATCACACTATTGTGCGTCAGCCGGCGTCTTCGTCCAAGGACTTTGTTCGTCGAGTTTCCTTATGCTAAATTGACCATCTGCAGTCCGTTGTGCCAGATTATACAAAAACCAGACTGAGATTCATAATTCCTTCAAACGTCTCTGTTTTGAAGGGATAAATCAACAGTTTTTGTTTAGGGGAAAAAAGATTTGGAAAGTTATGAGGGAGAAAAGCAGAACCATATACCGCCTGTTCTGGGTGCAGGCAAATAAGGTGAAATCAGATTGTAATTGGCCTAAACCTCACAATTTATTTTTAAAGGTCTGGGCAGATGTTTGTCGACGGTCGTTTGAAGGTAGGAGGCTCTTCCAAATTATAAGTGCCCTTGTTAAAACAGCTCATTTTCAGATGAAGGTGGTAGGCATAATTGCAGCCAGATTCGGCCGTCGGCTACCTTGACTCAACCTGTCACAGTTTAGTCTGGGAGCTTCGCGCTGTTGCCGAGTCAGTCGGTCGGTCTGCCACGAGCCTAGTGGGACGCAAACTCCGGCGGGGATGCCGGAGCGGATTCGCTCTCCGCTGTGTTGCCAGGCAAGATGCGCCCGAGCTGCCAAGTCGCATTTTTGCCGCTTCAGAGTGGTGAGAGAGAGTGAGAGAGATTTTTCACAACACACACTAGCGTTTAATACTAAAATATGCCAGTGTATTAAAAATGTAATCATCTTTTTGAAAAAGCATCACCCTGTTCTTCAATATCTGTTGATTATAGTAACAGCTGATCCTTTAATACTGTTCCTGCTTGCCCTCTTTAACCTTTTAAGGAAATGATCGAGCACTAAAGAGATAAAACTTGTTTTGTGTCATAAAATCAAAAGAAAAAATATGAATTTAGATTTTGCCTTAGTAAATGAAGCTTATTTAAGTTTTTAAATGCTGATATTAATTTTCTGATGCCTTTTATCCCAAATTTTCATCACTGTTATATATCTGGACATTTTACATCTGATAATGATGATGACGATGATGATTATTATTGTTGTTGTTTATTAATAAAATTATGATGAATAAAAAATGGCAATAATAATAATAATGTTATTATTGTTCATTTTAATAATGTTCTTTATTCTCAGTGATTAGGTTTTCATTACTGTAAAACAGTATATTGAAAGTAATATAATAATATATTTATATATAATATATTTAACATAATATAGCACCTTCAAAATATAAAGAAATTAGTAATAAATTCAGAAAAATATATATAGGTTTAGGTTTATATTCATATATAGAGTTTTGATGAAAATGTGCTTAACTGTCATAAAAAAGAATGTCATTAATTTTACACACACACACACACGCACGCACACACATGCATAATAAATATCATAAAGAATCATAAAGAATATATCATAATGTAATTATAATAGTTCTAATGTAGTCTGCATTTTCTTTATGCAAATTTTAATTAAAATTTATTTTATTGCTTTGGAATTGACCCTAAGTGTGTGGGGGAAAAACATTCAGAGAAGTTTAAGTGCTTGTAAGCTATCGTGTATATAATAGGGGTGTATTTTTAGGCTATATATGGAGTGATGATGGTGTTGTAGAGGAAACTGTGCGTGTGTGTGTGTGTGAGGGTTGTATCATAATGAGGGCACAAGGGAGAGTGGATGGGACTAAACAATGAAATCATTTTGCTTGGAAGGTTCCACCGGAATATTCCGGACCCAGTTCATTCAGACCTCTCTCGTCCTCTTTAAAACAGAGAGAGAGAGAGAGAGAGAGAGAGAGAGAAACAGGAACACAGTGAAATACTGGCAGAGAAATTTGGTTTGGAAGCGAGAGAGACTGTGAGAAAACGAGACAGACTTTGTGTGACTGTTAACAGAAGGTTTGGAATAATCTGAGCTCCAACAGACAGACAACACACACACAAACAATGCAAAACCAGGCCATTGGCTGCCAGCACATGCTTCCCCGTCCAATCACAACCTGTTTTGTTCTGAATTACAATACGCATGCTGCATCTGTGTAATCCGGCCTCGTCCAGTAGGATTCCCCCCCTTTTCTGTTGTTTTGATTCGCCTGGGTTGTGTTGCGTCTGTTTGAGCATCTGTGTTTTAAAACGTAATTTGTATTTTTAGACGCTTTATTAAGTTTTAAAGTCAGTGTTCACAATCCATTTTAATTCCATTACGTGTGGCTTTGGGTGAACTGTCCCTTTAAGAAAGTAAACAAGGTCAATTCTGATGTCATGTTGACTTTAAAGATACAATTGCGCTCTTTTATTCACAGATGTTTCTCTGGTTGTCATCTTTACCTCATTTTTCCTCTGAGTCCAATGGTAAAATCCAAGAAATGAGCAAAGCTGTCATGGTGGCAATGACTCACAATTTTTTTTTTTTTTTTTGGTAAATAAGGAAGACTCACACTTTCTGTATATGCTCTACTTTTCAAAGGTTTGTGGTTGGTAAGATTTGTTAATGTTTTTGAATGTCTCTTTTGAACGTCTCAAAAATATAGTAAAAACTGCTATATTGTGAAATATTATTACAATTTAAAAGAACTGCAATCTAATTGAATATATTTTAAAAATGAATTTTCAGCATCATTACTCCAGTCTTCAGTGTCACGTGATCCTTCAGAAATCATTATAGTAAGCTGATTTGTTCTTTAAGAAACATTTCTTATTATCATCAGTGTTGAAAACAGTTCTGCTTCGTATTTTTTTTGAAATCTTGACATATTATTTTAAATTCCTTCGAAAGTTTTTTTTTTTTTTTTAAGCATTTACTTGAAATTATGGAAGCCCGTTTCCGCCACTGAATAAAAAATGTAAAAGGTAATTGCGACTTTTTATCTCACAATTCTGACTTTTTTTCTCATAACTGCGTGATACAAACTCGCAATTGCAAGACAAAGTCGCAATTCTGAGAAATAAAGTCAGAACTGCGAGATATAAACTCACAATTCTGACTTTTTTTCTCGCAATTCTGACTTTTTTTCTCAGAATTGTGAGATATAAACTCGCAATTCTGAGAACATATCAGTCTTTTTCCCTCCCCTAAAAACTGGACTTTAACTCACAATTGCAAGTTTATATCACGCAATTCTGACTTTATAACTCGCAATTGTGAGTTTATATCTCACAATTCTGAGGAAAAAGTCAGAATTGTGATTTTATATCTCGCAATTCTGACTTTATAACTTGCAAGTGCGAGTTTATATCTCACAATTCTGAGAAAAAAAGTCAGAATTGCGAGAAATAAACTCGCAATTGCGATAAAGTCAGAATTGCGAGTTTTTAATCTCGTAATTGTGACTATAAATTGTAATTCTGACATTATAACTCGCAGTTGTGAGTTTATATCACGCAATTCTGAGAAAAAAAAAAGTCAGAATTGTGATTTTATATCTCGCAATTCTGACTTTTTTTCAAAAAGTCGCAATAACCTTTTTTTATTATTATTATTCAGTGGCGGAAACAGGCTTCCATATGAAATAGAAGTATTTTGTTACATCAAAAAAAAAAAAACAGTTTGGAACAGCAGTGAAACTCTTTTTATGTCATTAAAAAACATTTTCAGTCTCTTGTTCTCCCAGTTTCACAGAACTCTCGTCTTCTTTCCATTTGTGCGTCTCTATTTTTTCCCCATTAAGCCTTTAATATCACAGGAATTTCTTATTAACCTATTGAACACTTGGCAGACCCTGGAGTCCCTGAAGTAAAACCTGTTTGTTCAGAGCTTGTAATAATAATCACATTTGCAGTTTTTATGGTGGCGTTAAATGAACAGAATCCAGCCCTGGAGACTTGGAGAGCTTATTTCTGATATGATAATCACACCTCGTCTGTCTCACATGTATCAGTCTGTCCAAAAAGATTAAGTTTGTCATCAAACGATAGTGGGAAAAATGATCAAAAACATTATTTTTAAGTTTACAGTTTTGCAAATGCATATCCAAGCAGTTTTGATAAAGCATGATTAAGTATTTATGCCTAAAAACAATTACATTTTTGAATGTTACTGCTGAATTCAGATGTAAACCAGGTCTGTGTGGGGTCATCTCACATTGATTGCACTTTGTCAGATCTACTTGTCTAGATAGACTCGCGCAGACACATGTAGCACACGTGTAACACTCATGCTCATCTGGTTTTAATCTGGTTTAATGGATTGGGGCAAAGGACATCTGTAATTTCAGCACATTCATCTCCTACTAGAGGCATATTAGCCAAACCAGACGTTTATTGATGTGTGTCACAAACATGCAATCTTATTTTGAGTTTGCAGTTTTCAAAAATCATCAATATTTCTTTAGAAGTCATTCCAAAGGAAAAATGTCTGTGTGAATATGAGGGCCATTCATAGTGTGAAAGCTTGTGTAACACTACATTTATTGTGTTTTTCCTCTTTCTTCTGCCATTACCAATCTCACAAATAGCCCTTATGATAAAACTTACTGTAGATCACAGATGCAAGTAATATTAATGGTAAATAAGGGCGTTTTAGCATATTTACTGTAATGCTGCACTGTTTCTGGTTTCTCTCAGCTGTAGGTGTGTAGACTGCAGCATTGTTAGTCTTTCTGTCAGGTCCTTGGTATGTAAATCCTTTTTTCACTGCCACATATTTTCCATGATAATTCCTCAAGCTCGGCTCTTGTCTAAAGCTGCAGGGCTGAGCAGAAAGACCTTTAGAAGGGTCTAAAGCCAAGCAGGTGCGCATTTAGTGGTTTTATTGAACATTCTTCAATGTTTTTGGAGCTGAATGATTCCACACATTGACTTCCATATGTGGCAACTGTGTGGGAAAACTGGTTTATGTTTTACTTTTTGATCCACTCAAAATGGTCTGAGATCCTTTTTTTAGAGAACTTGAGTGAAAAAAAAAAAAAAAATAAAAAAAAAATAAAAAAAAATATATATATATATATATATATATATATATATATATGTATATATACCATTTTTATTTGTACTTACAAACTGTAGGATATATGCATTTGGTAATATGTCTCAGTACTCTTAAAGTTTCAGATTTCTTTCTGAAATTATTATTTTATTTTTTCCTCTGTCACACAAAACTACTTAAAGCACTTGTGTTTTGTTTAAGAGAAATTTGATTCGCTGAATGATTCCCATATTGACTCTAATTTGTTGTCTTTTATATCTAGTGGACATGTGGGCAAAACCTCTGTTTTTGAGTCTCATCTGTTTATGTGAATGATTTGGAAACCTGTTTCCGCCTGAAAGTAAAAAAAAATAAAAAAGAATAATTAATTATTAAGTTTATTTCTCATAATTGTGACTTTATATCTCATAATCCCAAAATGCATATCTCTTATAAGGAGAAAAGTGTCAAATAAGCATGTTTTCACACTTGAGTCCTGTATAAAATAACCTCAGACCTTTTTAAGTGGACCAAAAAGTAAAAACAAGAAACCAGTTATTTTTGCATTCACACTGTCATTGGCATTGAAAGTGGTTTGAGATCAGTTTTGCTCCACTTTAGTTGATTATGATAGGGTCTCGTTATGCTTTTACTTCATATATTTTTTGAAATTATGCAATGAAGTAAATATGAAATGCTTTGCATTCACATTGAAAGGTGTAAGTGAACTGTACTTAGAGCACACTTTTGTTTTGTTATAGAGCAGTATGATTCAGTTAAGATTCGTTTTGAGCTAAAATTCTTACAGTGTGAAACGGACCAAGCATGAAAACACCTTTCAAACCCCCAAATTCCACAGTCTGGGAGATCCAGCTGTAACACCCTGGGAAACTCATAGAAGCTCCTTAGCAAACACCGCCATGGTAACAGCCAACTTTGTATATTTAAAAACCCAGCCGACTTTGCACTTTGACTTTGAGAGGTTCATTGTGGGCTAAAGAGTGTTTAGCACTAAACCAAGCAAAGACAGAGTTACCCATAACAACGTGGGCGAGATTTAACAGCCCTTGCTGCTTCACCTTGTATGGTAAAATGAAAATGACTTGAGGTTTTATCTACGGCTTCCCCCATGCGAGCATCAAAGAAAACAAGTAAACAAGCGGCGGCCAGTGTCGACGTTTGACATGCTAAAGAAGAATGATGAGAGGGTTAGTGCGCTTACATAAACACTGGGAGACAAACTCACCATAACTAACTATTAGTCCTGTCACATTTTATTTAAGACCTTTACCTTTCTGGTGTACAGCTACTCTTTTACAAATATATTAAGAAGTGGTTTCCATCTGCTTTGTTAGATTCCAGACAGATTTTCACAGCTGCCTCATATGGGAACCTGCTGGAAGGATTTACTGAGGTTTTGTCCAACATTTTGCCCAACTGAATAACAACAGGGAATGAATCGGAGTGGTTGAGAGAGAGTGGCTATCTATATAAGGTAAAAAGGATTGGTGTGATTTGAAGATAAAAGTAGAGAAATATGAAAGACAAACATGAGTGAAGTATCTAGGCTGAGCTTTGATGTTCCAACCTGCAGGCCGTTTCTTAAAGTCTGGACTTTAGAAGAAAAATAAATGATGTTTTAGCTGAGCTGTGTGAAACGAAACAAAGAAATAAATAGACAGCCTTGTTTTGTATCGAAACGTCCTGCTTGTTGCAAGCAAGAATTTACATGCAGTTTGACTCGTGAACGAAGGACTGTGATCAGCTGTTTCAGTTGTATGCAACTGATGAGTTAAGTGAATATTTTAGTTTAAAAACATGACAGTGAAACACATTTTATTCACACAGGAAGTAGACCCAATCATTAATTAAACAAAAAACCTCAAAAATCACTCTTTAACTCAGTATTGATTTGAAGTCCAAAGATGATTCATTTGATCCATTTAGTAACTTTCTGGACTGATTCAAATCAAAACACAAGAAAACGCTTTTTTATTCACACAGGAAATGAACAGTCCCATCTGGCCCCCATCATCATTGAGACAAAAGACTCAAAAATCCTTCTTGAAGTCAATACTGATTTGAATCAGTCCAAAGCCTCACTAACTGAATCACATGGAGTGTTTCCTGAATGTTTAGTGATTCATGAATCATTCCCTGTGATTCATTTAGTGAGTTTTTGGACTGATTCAAATCAATGATTACTTTTGTCCCAGTCGAAATGAAATGAGAACTGTGTCTGCATTATGTTGTGTTTAAGGCACATCAGACCTAGGCAAATGTGTGGTTACTTACTAGTTTTACAGTATTTCATTGAGGAAACAACATTTTTAAACTAATATATAATATCAAATGTATGTTGTTCATTATGCCAACTGTTCTTCCAAGAAATCATCTGGTACTAAAATAATCATTAATGGAATTGAAACCCTAACCAATAGTGTTACAGGAATCAGAACCAGAATTCATCATGGGTTCAATTTCCAAGCAATGCATGAGCTGATAAAATGTGTACCTTAAATGCAATGTAAGTTGCTTTGGATAAAAGCATTTGCCAAATGCATAAATGTAAATGTTAAATTCCACATGATTCTCATCACTACTTAGAAGTACAGTATGTTTTCCTGTGGTCTTTTGCTGAGAAGGGACGAGATGAGATGAGGAACTTTCATGTGCATCCTTATTGGTTAATGTGGAATCTGCTTGGCCAATGAAATCAAAGGCCTGCCTCACATCTCTGTAAGATAACAACAATTGTCTCCATGACGATACTGTAGTTTTCCTGGGGGCCAGACGAGACTGTTCACCTCCTGTGTGAATGAAAAATGCTTTTTCCTGATGCATTGTTGAGACAGTCACAGCATTCCGTTTTTTCAATTTCTGTTTATAATAATGATTTCTCACCAAAATGCGTTGTGTATAGCAGTTCAGCAGTATGTAAAAAGCAGAATTTGTGGTTTTGTTTGTTGCAGTTGATGTGTTGTTGCTCTGTGGTGAGTCGGGGGCTTTTAACTGGGTCAGTGTGTGTGATGTCTGTGGAGACTCATGGATGTAGAAATGATTCGCTGTCCCAGGAGCCTCTGCGCTGGTGTGCGGCCCATGGTGTGACTCATCCTCACTGTGAGAGAAATGTCATTTGTGGCGTTCAGGGACAAAGCTCTCCTCTCCAGTCCTGCTGAGAAGAAACATACGTCCCGTTCCTTATAAACAAAAGTATGCTGGGAATACTCTTGAAGGAGCTTGACATACTAAAGGTGAATGTTTTTGGTGGTATAATACTTTATTTAGTCCATGTTTGATGTAGATTTACCTCCTAAAGATTGTGAGCACCATGTGGCACTTTCAGCATATTGATCTGTTTGTTGCAGCAACCACGTGTTTTGGAAACAATAATTATGGTAGTGGCACTAAAAGTACTTACTTCATCATTTACTCACCCTCATATCTTTTGAAGCCTGTATGAGTATCCGTGTGAGTTTTTTCCATGCAACACAACAAAGAGATGTTCAGTTGTACTTTTTTCTTTTCTTTTTGCCTACAATGAAAGTGAATCGAGTTGGACACTCACAAAAATTGTCATTCATATATCCAAACATCCTCAGTTAACATGGAACATTCTGGAAATGTTCTCTCAAAGTTATGAAAAAACATTCTTTCAGTAGTGTTAATAGAACATTGGTTCAAAGATATCTGTTCTTTAAAAAAGTTCTTAAAATGCACAAAAAAGTGTTTTTAAAACATTTAAAAACTGGACATTTGTATGAGCAAATACAAATGAAATTTAAGAACTATGGTGGAGCAAAATAAATAAATTAAAGGGATAGTTCAGTTTTTTATGGTGATGTATGCCTTTAAATTTTGTTATTGCTTAAAATATAATACATAAGCCATGTGAACTAAGTGTTTTTTACACTTCACTCTTTCCATCTTGTTTTTAACTT
>JAFVLL020038247.1:0-59113 GCA_021397915.2 Tor tambroides | reverse complement strand
AACTGTGTCAGAACAAATTCATCTTGATAATGTCAGATAACTTTGATAGAAAGGTATGTAACAAAACATGGTCAGGTCAAAGTCTCAAATCAAATGTTTGATTCCAAATTCGTATCAATTTTACTGGTAGTCCACTTTATGAAGAATTTTTGGGTATTACTTTATTTTGCTATCCTCACTTACATAAATGAACTATAGTGTCCTGCACCCACTAGTAAAAAAAATATCAAAAATTATATCTGGTGTCTGAATAAATTTTTTTTTGACTGTATAATATATTTTAATTCATTCTTTTTCTTTATTTCTTTCCTGAAATGTAATGAAAATGAAATGAGAACTTCATTAAATACGCATTAACAGCTTTTTTTTCTGCATGACATCATCCTTAAATGTTGAAGTGTGTTGCATGACATGGATGTGTTAATGTGCTTGAACGTCGTACCTGAACTGAAGGGAATGGAGTACACAAAGGTGCCGGGCACCTGCTCTGCGGCTCTTTTATACCACAGAGGAAAGTGATCTGCGTTAAAGACGCCCTCCTTATCTTCAGCAGTGAGGAAATCTCTGCAAACACATGCAGCCACAGAGGATAATTTACTCCATCATTCATCATTTACACTTAGAGGCATTTTATTGGCCAGCGTAATGAGATGAGAATCTGTCATTGGATGGTCATTTGCATTAGGACTCACTGATTGGTCAGCTGCTCAGGAACCACAAACAAGTTGGTTCTGGAAAGGCCAGTGCGAGTGCCGAGAAAAGCGATCTCAACCCCTTTATCAGAGTTCCTGTTGATAAAAGCAAATAGTTGATTTCCTGTTGATTTCCCAGCTGCAAAAACAGCTTGTTTAGATTTAAAGGGATAGTTCACCTAAAAATTAAAATTCTGTCATTAATTACTCACCCACATGTTGTTCCAAACCTGTAAGACCTTCATTCATTTTCGGAACACAAAATAAGATATTTTTGATGAAATCTGCATAGACAGCAATGCAACTGAAACATTCAAGGCCCAGAAAGGTATTAAAGACATCATTAAAATAGCCTGTGGTAGTTACCTTGCTGTCTATGGAGGGTCAGAAAGCTCACGGATTTCATTAAAAATATCTTAGTTTGTGTTCCGAAGATGAATGAAGGTCTTATGGGTTTGAAACAATATGAGGGTGATTAATTAATGACAGAATTTTCGTTTTTGGGTGAACTATCCCTTTAAGAGACAGACAGAACTTGGAAAATAGTTATGTAAGACTAAATTTACTAAACTAAGATGCTTCTTAAATCTAATTTAATAAATATGACTGAGTAAATGACAAACTCACTCAGACTTATTAAGGGCCAGTCCAGTCCAGTATGCTTCTAAGGGAGCTGTGACTACAGCGTCAAACAAAACCTGCTGAATCAGCTCTCTGTCACCTACAACACACACAAGAGGACATTTACATACTCCATAATACTCATCGGATGCCAGGTAATTTTGTAAGCAAGATGTAAGATAGATGAAGGACAATGTGGCAAAACTTTGCAGGAGTAACTATACACTGCAGTATGAAATTGAGCTCATTTAACTGAAAACTGATTGAGCTGAAAAGAAAAATCATTTGAGAGGCGGAACAACTTCTTATTTTGATGAAAGATTATGAAGACAAACATTTCTCCTTAGAATAACGTGCACTGATGAATCGATTATAATAAGACCAGAAACGTGTATTAAGAAAGCAAACAGGGTCGAATTTGATTTCATGTTGATGTTCATTTGAAACGCTGCTCACATTTGAGATGTGGTTTACGGGTGGTCATGTAGAGTTTGATGGCTTGAACTTGAGTCAGGTGACGATGCTCATGATGCTCATCTGTGTTGCAGTATGTCCTGAAACAAAAACATGGAAAATCGCATAATATACTACTTGTATGATTAATAAAACAAACTACTACTGAGTACTACTGTTGAGTGTAAATAAATGTCTTTACCATTCATCAGCAAGGGCAACATCGGGTTGCTCCAGATCATGTAGACCTAAAAAAAAAATATGTGTATGAGAGTTTAGAAAGAATTACAGATGAAACGGGGGCATTGGGAACATTTCTAGATACTAATGGATAAATCAGAGAAGGAGGAAGAGAGAAAGCAAAAAAGAGCACATCCAATATCAGTGCTGTTAACTCTTTCCCCGCCATTGACGAGATATCTCGTCAATTAAGAGACAACGCTTCCCCGCCATTGACGAGTTTTTACGGCAGTCCGTGTTCTAGGTATATTGCGGTAAGGAAAGCACTAGCGCATGTCCTGAATGAGTTACGGGACTTCCGGGTCTTATGGGTCCGAATACAAGACGATCGGCATTAATGGAAGGATCAGAGAACATGTAGATCATGTATATATGTAGATCATGTTTTGACCATTTTGAATCTGATCGGGACGAAGTAGTCAGTGAGAGAGATGCCTGTACAGACACAGAAACATCTCTAGTTGTGTATGGACCGATAACCCGTCAATCTGAATGTGTGTGTGTATGTGTGTGTGTGTGTGTGTATGTACAGTATGTATATGTATGGATGTAGCCTATATGTGTGTGTTTGTGTGTATAAACGTGTGTGTGTGTGTGTGTGTGTGTGTGTGTGTCTGTCTGTTCTGTTTATTGAATGCAATTTCAGTTATTCATATAATTATTTACAGGTGAAAGAATTTGACATTTGAATGCATTTTGCTTGAAAATGCACTACTTTTATAAAAATGCATTTTTCTCAGTTTTTTGTCCAAAATATTGTATTTCTGATAAAACCTATGTGCATGGAAGTGGTGATAAAACATGAACACGTGAACATAGAATAAAATAGTTTTTTTTTTTTAATTATTATTATTAAAAGCAGAGGCTTGGTTCTTTATTTTGATATATAATATGTTCATATATTCATAGCAGAAAATATTCTGAGGGCCGTCAAATTTAGGTGAAAATCATCAAAAATGCTGGCGGTGGCTGGCAACTTTTTTAAAAAACGCTGGCGGGGAAAGAGTTAAAAAGAGCACCGACAGTTAATCTGTCAGAATTATGATATTTGTGTTTTCAGGCTGGAGGAGAGGAATATCTCAAGACAACAGATCTGTTCATCCATGAAGGACAGGTTTTAACCCTAAAAAGCCTACAGTATCATGCAAATAAGCTTCTAAATGATCAATATTATCAAAACTTTGCTGAAAAGCCTGAATAATCTACTACATGCTTTCTGTTTTATACTTACATGTAGTAGTATGCAAGTAAAAGGCTTTATAGCCCAACTGTAAAAACATTCACCTTCAGGTTGTGGTACAGTTCATGTCTTTTTGCTGTAAAATCTGATCATTTAAAAAAAATGATTTTTATAAAGTAAATATAAGAACAACTTTTATATAAGCAACTGCACCAAACTGCATTTTTGCTCAGTTTGGGCCTAATTAAGGTTCATTAAGGCTAATTTTTTTTTATATTTTATCTAAAGGTCAGTAAACTGTTCCATTTTTCTGACTATCTACTGACTATTTATTTAACCCCTTAACTGTCACTCACAGTTTTGAACATAGACATTATAGTGCACTATCCAAACTTAAATTTTTATAATTCATGAACGAAAACATTTTGTAACATGATATTTATGTACCATTTCCATGGTAATGCAATGTGTGATTTTAAAATGGGCTTCAAAGCATGAATTTTGAGATTAAGTTTTCAATATAATTTCTTATGATTTCTAAAGCGTGATAGGGAAAAAGGCAACTAAGAAGATGGTCTGTGACAAAGGTCAGAACTCCTGTTATGATGTAGATTTTTTAGGTGCACTCTTGTCATAAATTAATCTAATAACTTTCCTACATAATTTTTTAACAAAAAAAGTGGTCAAATATCTATTTAGGAGTCTTAGACCTTTCCAACGATATAGACTGTATAGATATAGATTGTCATGATTAGATCAGGATTTATTGTAATATAGTGAAGTAAACCTAGGCGTCCCACAGGGTGGACGGGTGACAGTTAAGAGATTAATATGTCAGGCTTTAGAGGGTTTCTGGTTATGAATATATTAAGGAAAAAGTTCATTAGGAACTCATGATTCACCAATATAAATACCCCGAATATTCAAAGTGTTCATACCGAAACAAAAATATGTAAAGGGCCAATGAAAAAATGTAATATTGTAATATTTATCTGGGTTACATATAAATATTTCAAATTCCCACATAGGAAAATGAAAAATGAATGTATAACAATGATGAAACATAAAAAAATAACCTCCAAACTCCAAAATACCAGACCTTTTATAAAATATTCACAAAAATTCATAGAAAGAAAAGTAATCAAAACTACGAAATATGTGTGATCTACAGCTACAAGACTAGAATATGTATTCAAGCATTTGAACCATAAAAATGAACTCTCTTTGGCATTGGTTTTCATAAGTCTTGCTAATAAAGCAAATCCTCACCGGCTTCTAGTGAAACATTTCCCTTGAAGAAGTATTTCCCATGTCCTCGAGAGAGCACCACACCTACACTACAAAACATACAAAAAATCTCTTTTCAAAAGTCAGCCACATACTTTCAATCAACATTTGTTCAAATGTCAAATATTTACATATACGAGACATCACCTACCTAAATGGAGTTCCTTTAATATCAGTATAGTAATAATCGTTGTGCATCGTCAAGACACGTTTCTGGCGGTGAACAAATGTAAAGATAAAAGATTATGAAGTTAAGCCATCAAGTGAGGTGTATTTTTGATAGTGTGCTATTAATCTAATGCTTTATAATACTTATTCTAGTTCTTGCATGCTAAGATAAAAACATTACCCCTTTGTCCACTGTTCTTTTTACTTCCATAGAGAAAGTTCCAGTTCGTCTGTTCACCATTGCTGTGCGTAACTACAAATAAACACATTTATGAAGCAGCGCTTACTTACTTAATACTGCATCCCAACACTTCTAAAACACTTTATGCAAGTATGTGAACCTAATGCACAACAGAACTGAGAACCTGCTATGCATTTGCGTCTACATACTTGCATAAACTATGTTTCTGGTCTAAATGTACAGCATTAAGTGCACTCATTAAAAACTGGTCCATACAACATCCTCTGTGTCCTCCCATTCCACCTCGGACAGATCCACGCTGCTGTAACTGGGTTTCTTCCTCTTCTGGCCCTCCTGGTACTGCAGGAAGAGACACAAAGAGGACAGGAAGTGCTTTAGAGGACAGTAGTGCAGTTGCAGTTAGGAATTGGGATCATACGGTTAACACGATGGAGACAGAAACGTACAGTACATGGTGATAGAGGCCATTAGTCTAGCATTTTTCACTCCTGCTCCTTGGGTTTCCAACTAGTACTGTGCATTTATGGTATCTAATCAGATGATGAAGCGTGCTAAAGGTGCTGTAAACAATTTATGATCAAATCAATATGATTGACAGGCACAAAGCAATTCTGATTGACTGGTTTTCTGATTGGCTTAAAGGTGTGGATTATTTACCGTTTACAGTATCTAGTGCTGTCACTGAGACAGGTTTGATTTCTGAGGACAGCTATTTTACTGGTATCTGTCAGTACTCGGGACATTTTATGTGGCATTCCAAAAAGTTGCTTACAGCACCTTTACATAAGAGAAACATCCAATATGTGCAGCGCTGAGGGACTCCAGGAGCAGGATCGACAAACTGTGGAAATGAGTTTTGTTTACACACTATCAGAGTAGCCAATATTCGGCTTATGGGGATCTGTGTCAAAATAATCTGTCTAATCTTTTTTGCTCAGATTGGCTTTGGAAATTCAGTCAGTCAGTGGCTCTGTTCCAATCCCTAATGAGTTGTCTTGCCATCTGCTATCTAAACAGGCAGCATTCTAAACAAAATGGAACCTCATAAGTTACTGAATTCGAACACATCAATTCAGAATTCAAACACTATGTAGATAGCAACTCACATGTTGTATGCAAATAGTGTTCTTCATATGAAGAACACAAGAAACCACGGAGAAGCAACTTATTTTATTTTAATTACTTGCCAAGGCAACATTTTTTTTTTAAAGTTTTTCACCTAATATTTGTATTTTATTTTATTTTACTTTATTTTTTATTCAATGGGAATGGTGCATTGTAATGACAAAAAAATGCATGGGTTTGCAACCAAAATAAATATAAACTGCCAGTGTTATTTTAGTATTATTTATAGAAATCATAAATATTTAGCTGTATACCTTTTATTCTTATATTTTCAGATTTCATTGTAATTTTAGGTTAGTAATTTTATTATGTGCTTTGTCATTTTTATTTTATTTATTTATTTTGCATTTTTTAAAATATTTATTTTAACTTTTTTTTATTCTTATTTTATTTCAATTACTTGCCAAGGCAACATTTCTGATTTTCATTTTTTAAGTTACATTTTTTCATCTAATATTTTATTTTATATTTTATTTTATTTTATTTCATTTTATTTTATTTTAGTATTTTATTTATTTAATGGGAATGGTGCATTGTAATGACAAAAAATGCATGGGTTTGCAACCAATACACACACACACACACACACACACACACACAAATATATATGTATATTTTATATTTTATTTTAATTTTAATAAATAATAAATACATTTTAAGTCAAACAGGAAAGCAGAAATCCAAACCACTTGACTTTAGCAAGTTGCTAAGCTAACGATTCAAAACTATAACAAACACAAAAATACAAACTGCCAGTGTTATTTTAGTATTATTTATAGAAATAGCTTTATATAGCTTTTATTCTTATATTTTTTGGTTATTGTAATTTTATTATGTGCTTTGTCATTTTTATTTTTTGTTTGTTTGTTTGTTTTTGTTTTTATGCTTTTTTTGCTTTTTTTTAAATATATCTTTTTAACTTTATTTTTTATTCTTATTTTATTTCAATTACTTGTCAAGGCAATATTTCTAATTTTCATTTATTTATATTTTTTAAGTTTAAGGTTTTTTATATTTTATTTTAGTTTAGTTGTATTAATAAAAAATATTTAAAATATTTCAATATTTTTAATTAACAGTAACAATGCTGCAAAGAACAGAAATATTAGTTAAAATATTTCATTTTTAATTAGATGTACCTATTTTCTCTCAATTTATATACTGTGAATAAAATATACTTTATACATTTATGTAAAAACATCCCTTTTTGCAATGCAGTGTTGGATATCCATGAAGGATACATACCTTTTATAATGTCCGATACTGATAAAATCCAGCGTAATTTGGCTGCCTTCTGTTTAGAACAGCTTTCATATTGAAAGTTTGCCTGTAATGTTTTGTCCAAAATTTGTCTAAACGTTCAGCTCACTAAGGTTTGGAACAGAGCCTAGAAATATCTCTAAAGTTGAACAAGAATGTTACTTTGTGTTCCACTTGAATCCAGTCCAGCTCAATGCTACTTCCACTAACAATACACATTTTAGCATTTACCACATTCAACAACATTGTCCGTCAGTGTGGTCTGTAAATACACACTCTTAACACACACTCAGAAGCCTTGACTGATGCACACCACCGCTACGCAAACACAAACTAAAACACAGCAGCACTGGAGCCACATTACGACGAGAACACCAACACGTTCACGACACACAGAGACGCAGTCACGCGTGGTGACTGAGAGCGGGGTGAGGGGTGTCCCTGTGAAGGGTGAGTTACCTCAGTGCTCTGATCAGCCCTGGCAGGCACATGAATGGGCTTTTATTCCTGCATGCAATATATCAGAGGAAAAGGGTTGGGATTACAAAAACTACATCTCCCATGATGCACTTCAGCGTCCCACCAGCGCTCTCACAAGCACGTACTGCATGTGTGGGTAGATTTTACCTGAGCCAGCTTGTTTGGGGTGTGGATGTAGTTGATTGGATCATATTTCAGCTCTATTTTAGGTGGTGTTTGAAATCTTAATCCTAATATAAGGCTGAAAATGGGCCCAAAAGATATCAGTCCTTACCAGGGGCCTCAGGTCGGGATGTGTCAGGATATATCCGTTATTGGTAATGGCGAATGCATATCCATGTATTCCTAGCTGGAGAAAAGAAGATAAGATTTTAAAAACGATAGCATTCCTACACCCCTGCCCGCTTGAAGATACAGAGAGTGTAAAATCGAATAGATTAAAATTGATTTTGAAATCCTGGCTATTTACTGGTGGTAACAGCCTACCTTGTGTTTTGGGATGGTTTTCATTAACTCCTGAATGGGGATGTCAGTGCCTGCGACGCCTAGCAGGATGCCTTGGTTTTTCTGTGGAGGGACACATGCTGTGAAATCACACTATTTTCACACACATGCATTTTTGTCTCATATTCATAGGTATTCATACATAAAGTGTGCACATTCCAGACACTGGTACAAATAACAATAGACTGACAGGTTTGAAAACAGATGGGGAGATCACTGAAACTCATTAAGTTTGAAATACTTACTGAAACATACTGTCAGTATTATAGTGTGCTATTAAAGAGAGTGTTCTTATGAGTTTGATTAAGAAATCAAACAGAATTAAATAAAAGACAGGATTTTTTTTTTACTTTTTAATGCAATTATTAAAGCTTCATGCTTCAAAAACACAAAAACCCTCTAATACTGGTCCATATGACTTGTGAATAAAAGTCATACGATAAATTTGTGTGAGAAAGAGGCCACTAAAAATCTTGATATCCACTCTAGCTTTTAATTAAAGAAGTCTTTTTTGAGTCAAATCTTTTTAATGAATCGGATGATTCAGTTCACAAAACATGTCTAAATTATTAGTGTGTTTTTTAAATATACATTTTAGAATATACATGAATATTGCTAGTTATATTCTACCAATATTAATTATTAGTAATAATAATATCATATGTAATATTAATAATATTAAAATTGTTATTACAGTTCCATATGGAATCTATAACTATTTATATAACTATATATCATTAATATACATTAATATTTACAGTTATTTAATTATTAATTAATATTAATTTCACTATTAATATTGTTATTATAGTTATAAGAATATACATTAATATTGACTGTTATGTTTAATTAGATTTAACTTAAATATTAACACTAAAATTATATTAATATTGTTATTAATATTAATATTTTTTACTATAGCTACATATGGAAGCTAATAACTATTTATGTATAATAATATACATTAATACTGCCAGTTATTTAATTATTAATTAATATTAATATGACTTAATATTGTTATTATAGTTCCATATGGAAACTTTGTAGAATATATTTTAGAATATACATTAATATTCATAGTCATATTTACTTAATATTAATTATTATTACTATTAACATCAAATTTACACTTAGTATTAATATTGATATTAATAATATAAAAAAAAATTATTATAGTTTTATATGAAAACTCTGTAAGATATATTATTACAGTTGTTGTTATAGTTCACATGGAAACTTTGTAGAATACACATTTTAGAATCTACATAAATATTAATAGTCATATTTAAATAAGATGAATTATTAATCATATAAAAATGTACAAATAAAATAATAATAAATAATAACAATATTAATATTGTTATTATAGTTCCATACGGAAACCTAAATATATACATTTTAAAATATACTTTAATATTAATACTGTATGTATATGTGTTTAGTGCTCTCACACAGACACACACTCCTCACCGTTTCATTCTTGGTGCTAAACACAGGCATAGCGACTGTGGTCATCGGGTTTGGACCTTTATTCTCTCCAAGCTGCTGACAGATCAACAGAAGACTTTCAGATTTAAATTTACATGAACATCTGAGAAAACCACATCCAAATAAAGATTCTGGATGGACATTAATCGCCAGGGCCGGTTCATACACTCATATTGTGTTGTCCTACCGGCCTTCAGATCAAGGAAGTTGCTGCGACATGAAATATTCAAACCAACGTTTTGATTAATGGCCGTGCGAGGTGTAGACAAGTGAAGGGTGATCTGGTGAAGATGGTTCATCTCTGTAGCTGAACTGTAAGCTCAGCTGCGGGCACGATGAGGGCTGACATGATTTAACGCATGAGCTCGCTGAAACTAGGTCTGCTATTCCCTCACCTCACCCTTAAGTGTGTGTGTCCATTATGCATGTTTTACAGTGGCCCTTGAGACGATTCGTGAATGCGGTTGTTTGTGTTTGGAAAAGAGGAAAACAGAAAGAAAACAAAAATAAATGTTGTAAAAATGCCATTACAGTAAACAATTGCCAAACCAAAATAATTCCCTTAAAACATTAAAGAGATAGTTCACACAAAAATGTAAATTCTGTCATCATTTACTCACCCTCATGTCATTCCAAACCTGTATGACTTTTGTATTTTTTCTGTATTTATTTATTTATTTTTTAGGGAACAATACAATAAATTAAACAACAAAAAGAACAAAAAAACAGCAGTAAAGTATTATTTTAAATAAAGTGGTCCATATGGCTTGTGTGATATTAAAAGTCTGAAAAGACTGAAACATAAATACATTTTTTTTTTGCTGAAAATCTTCTATGTTGTAGTTCTAAAATCCCATTTCTGTTAATGTATATTCAAATATGGATCATCAAAATGTGTCCTGTTGGGTGAAAGTTTGATGCACCATATTTAAATATGACATGAATGTAAATGAGCTACATCAGAAGAAAAAGATTTTCAGAAAATAGCAATACATGGTTTTGAAAGACGTGTCTTTTGCTCACCAAGGCTGCAGTTATTTGATCAAAAAATACAGTAATAATGGCAATATTGTGAAATATTATTACAATTTATAATATATATTTTAAAATCGAATTTATGCCTATGATCAAAGCTGAATTTTCAGCATCATTACTCCAGTCTTCAGTGTCACATGATCCTTCAGAAATCATTCTAATATCCTGATTTGCTGCTGAAGAAACTTTTCTTATTATCAATGCTGAAAATAGTTTTACAGCTTAAGATTCTTTTGGAAACAGTGATACACTTTTTCAGGATTCTTTAATGAATAGAAAGTTTAAAGTACAGCATTGAATTAGAAATCTTTGTCTATATATAGTTGGAACAAAATCAGAAAATGAATGCTGTAAACAATTTTACTGTTTGGTGAACTATCCCTTTAAATCGTGTTTTCAGTGTGTAGCATTAAGCATCATTGGCTGTGTTCCACTGTCAGATTGGCAGGTTTGTTTCTAAAACAACAGCAAAAATCTCCTCCAGTCCCACTGAAGAGGGCTTTAAAGTTTCTCTTATTCTGTCTCACATTTGACAGCTCAAAAAATAAAGAAAAAAACCCTCAACCTCAGTTTGAGTTTGGTCCAACATTTGTTCAGTCTGGTTGGCTTCGTGCAGAACACTAGAGGTGTATCCTGCGGGAGTCAAATTGAAATCTGTGAATTAACCTTGTGCTTCCCCATTCCTCTCCTTCCCCCCTCTTCCCTTCTCTCTTTCTCCCAGTCTCTGCCTCTCTCACCCCCTCTGCTCCAATGTCAGTTTTATTACGGCTTTAGGAGATAAAAGCCAATGATCCACAAAATGATGAATGGGGTGTCTCAGTGGCCAAGATACAGCAACACACACTCCGGAGAACAATTCCCAAAACCCTATGCCTATGCCCGTGTGTGTGTGTGTGTGAGAGAGAGAGAGAGAGAGAGAGAGAGAGAGAGAGAGAGAAAGGAGGGTGTCAAAGACATCGGGTGGGTGCGAGCACTTGCATTTATGTATGTATGTGTGTGTGTGTGTGTGTGTGTGTGTGTGTGTGTGTGTGTGTGTGTGTGTGTGTGTGTGTGTGTGTGTGTGTGTGTGTGTGTGTGTGTGTGTACATGAGTCGCTCTTATCAGAAATGGAATGGCACAGCGGTCGGTGTTGCAGTTCTCAACATACCCAGCAGAGTGAAGCCAAACCCTATCTCTGACCACATCTCGCCCTCTCTGGCTTTTATCTTTCGCTCTCTCGGCCTGCTTTACAAGCTCACAGCAGCACTCTGCACCACATCCACGTTCAAGAACTAATAAAATGTTTCAGATTCCAGAAACGGAATGCTGAAAGCAAATTACAATGAGGAAATGCTGCAAGACACCAGTGACAGAATGGACACAAACAGGCTCTGTTCCAAAACCTAGTCAGCTGCCTTGCTGACTACATAGGCAGCATTTTAACTAGGTGAACGTTTTAGAACACTCTGTGTCATATGTCATAGAAAAAGTGTTAAAAAGCACAAGTACAAACCTCTAATAAGGATAAATATACAAGAACTGTTGGATAAAATAATCACATTTTAATCACAAAACTATTTTAGTTATATTTTTCAGTATTGAATCAACTATTTACATACAATTTACATTTTGTACACCTACTGTGTCACTGGGTCGGTACCCTTTCAAAACTCATAAAATATAACATTTTGGTGCTAATATGTACACTACCGGTCAAAAGTTTGAAAAAATTATGACTTTTTTATTGATTTTGAAATAGGTCTCTTATACTCAGTAAAAAACTTTAAAGTAACTGTTTTCTATTTTGAAATATTGTAAAATGCAATTTATTCCTGTGATGCAAAGCTGAATTTTCAGCATCATTACTCCAGTATTCAGTGTTACATGATCCTTCAGAAATCATTCTAATATCCTGATTTGCTTCTCAGTTACTATTAATTATTACTGGTTATGTTTGTAATAATGGTGATTGTTATTATCAATGTTAAAGAACAGTTTTTAAGAGAAATCTTTGACAAATATAAAGTTCAAAAGAACAGTTTATTGTCAATTTTAAACAATTTAAAGTGAACGTGTCAAATAAAAGTATTTTATTTATTTATTTATTTAATTTTATTTATTTTTTTGTGCTTATAACAAAAATCTCGGTTTCCATAAAAATATTAAGTAACAAAAAAATAAAAATAAAAAAAATAAATTGGCATATTAGAATGAAAATTCAGCTTTGCATCACAGGAATAAATTACATTTTAAAATATATTTAAACTGTTGCTTTAAATGGTAATAATATTGATACCTTTAAGGTACTAATATGCACCGTTTAGGGGTAAATAGAGTACCGCCCCAGTGACACCTTTTGTACCTTTTTTTCTGACACTATCTACAATCTGTTTTTCCCCCTTTAAACTTGTTGCAATGCATTCTGGGATTACCAAGTTCACTAATTTATAGCCATGCAATGCTGCTATCAAAATTTGGCTGTTATAAGCTATCTTAGAAGGAACAGCCTTCATGTTGCGTTGCGTGTTTCAAAATGCTGTCTGAGGTGTCACAGGTTTGGGAACAGAGCCACAGAGACACCGGTTACGACTGTTACCTTGTGCGCCTGTGCGAGCTATAGGGACACAGGGAGAAAAATAATACGTGTCATTGACGTGTGCTCACGTCTACACACATACAAGAGACACACTGCACAGTGTGTGACCTGATCTGCTTCTCGTTGTGCTCACTGAATGGAAGAGTGTCTTGATGAGACCTTCAGGGAGTTAACGGAGCTACTAATGAGGACTGAGTTGCATTTTATGAAGGCGAATGATTGTAGAAAACACATAGATTTAGTAGAGAAAATACAAATTCAATTTTTTTAGACAAACCCTTAACAAAAATGTACCATAGTGGCATTCATTTCTGCCAAAATACCAGTTACTACAGTTGTTGCTGGTACTGTAAATAATTCTGAATATTTCTGTTATTTTGTTTATTTATTTATTTA
This sequence comes from Tor tambroides, assembly GCA_021397915.2. Classification (NCBI taxonomy): domain Eukaryota; kingdom Metazoa; phylum Chordata; class Actinopteri; order Cypriniformes; family Cyprinidae; genus Tor; species Tor tambroides. Next base: position 45,407 of record JAFVLL020038247.1, on the reverse strand, counting down.
TTTATTTTTGATAACTGTGGTGATTTATAACTGAAAGTGTGTTATTTTAGTAACAATTGTATTTTTGCAGAAACTATGGTTCACATAGTACTTTTCTGTAAGGGATACGGATGCAGTACACACACACACACAGTGTGATTATTTATACTTACTGCGCTGTCCACATAGGCTTCAGTCCACACTGTGTCATGTTCGTGGTCGATAACTTTAGGTCTGCTCATCACGTGCAAATACCGCATCACGTTCTCCTGAACGTCAGCCAGTGTGGAGATCTGACTAAAATAACCTGCACAACACACAATCCACAGCAACATTGCAGATTTGAACCTTAAACATATATATATATATATATATATATATATATATATATATACATGTGTGTGTGTGTGTGTGTGTGTGTGTGTGCATTTTGGTAACAATTTCTATGAACCCTGTAGTAGCCTCATTATGCTTTATAATACATATTATGATCTTATCATTTGCATTATAATATATAAGACATTTAGATTGTTACAAAAAATTATATTTCAAACAAAGGCTGTTCTTTTGAAGAATCCTGAAAATTCCACAAAAATATTAAGCAGCGCAACTGTTTTCAGTATTGATAATATTAAGAAATGTACACCAAATCAGCATATTCAAATGATTTCAGCAGGATCATGTGACAAAGTAATAAATTGCATTTTAAAAAGTTTAAATAGAAAAAAGTTATATTTTCATAATATTTCACAATATTATGGTTTTAAAAGTTATTTTTATATTTTACTAATATTTCACAATATTACAGTTTTTACTGTACAAATAAAAGCAGCACTGGTGAGCATAAGAGGCTTATGTTCAAAGACATCTAAAAATTTTACTGACCCCAAACTTTTATACAGTAGTGTCTATATTCTCATGTATTTTTTGTCTACATGCATTTTAGTAACACTTTGTATAAAGTCTAAATATACTATATATAAATGGAATTCATAATGCTTTAAATTAGATATTATAATTTTATATTATATATAGTCCATAAAGTGAGTACATACATACACACACATATATAAACACACATGCACACACACACACATATATATATATATATATATATATACATACATACACATACTACCAGACAAATTTTGAACAGTAAGATTTTTAATGGTTTTTAAAGAATCATCTTCTGCTCACCAAGACTGCATTTGTTTGATCCAAAGTACAGAAAAAACAGTAAAATTTATAAATATTTTTACTATTTAAAATAACTGTTTTCTATTTGAATATACTTTAAAATGTAATTTATTTCTGTGATTTCAAAGCTGAATTTTTAGCAACTTTAAATGATAAAAAAATATAAAGACAAGATACAGGCTGATTATCAGATGTATTTTCCATCCATTTGGCAGTGTTGAAAATGTGCATGTACTACTGCAGAGGCTCCAGGTGCAGAGCTAGAAACTCTCAGCATGGTGTGTGTGTGTGTGCGCGTTCCTCGTCCTGCGGCCAGTCATCCGTGGCACGGGCACATGGGAGTGATCAACGCAGTGCAGCCACGGGAGCCGAGCTGACAGGAAGAGTGATTTAGGCTCAGTTGACCCTTGACCTCTGCATGTCAGCTCTGCGAGTTGAGCCAGTTTCCGTCACACTCCCATCAAGCACTCAACACCCGCGTGATTTTCTCCAGCTTTCACACCAATAAACCCACAACGCTGGGTTTAGCTTCCGTGACCAGCAAAATCCAGCCAGGATAATTAATTAACTAATTAGCAAAAATTAAAATGGAATGTAAATCAAATTCAGCTCATCATTTGGAAGATCACCCCCCCCTCCCAAAAAAAAAAAAAATCACAAACCTTTATTGGCACATGCCATCCATTTTAGGTTATCAGCAAACGCAGATTCACGGCCAATCAGGTAAGGGAATATACGAACCTATAGAGAAAAAGAAAAGAGTATGCATTTTTAAAATACTGATACAACGTAAACTCTTTTACACATGAGTAGCTTTTAGCTTGGCATACTACAGTTTCAGATTAGTTGAATCCATACATACAAATACTAATGCAATCACGTTGGTCTGTTACTTTTCATCCATCTGTTTCTCTTTGTTTCTCCACACTGAAAACACACATGCAGCATATCTCTGAATTTAAACCAAAGAATCTGCTTGTTTCCCACAATGCAATTTCCCAACGTCAGGGTAAATCCTGATTACTTGATTACTCATTGGAAAACAACTGCCTTGGCGCATTTACTTAATTACACAACTGGTGTAACAAATCAGCTAAGAAAATTGTTCACCATATGTTTGAAGATTCAGTTTTAGATATCTTCCAGAGACCCTACATCAGTACTCAGAGTGACAGCGATGGTTTTGCGTGGTTTTACATTTCTTTTCTTTTTTGTTCAACTTCAAATCGGTTTAGACAGTTTGAAATACAGGGGCCCAAATCCAGTGTTGTTTTAGTATTGTTTATATTGTATTATAGTTTTTATTAATATTTTGAATTAGCTTTTATTTTGTTTGTTTCAGTTTTAGTCATTTTGTTATGTGCTTAGTTTTTATATTTCTGTAGCTTTAATAGATTTTTATTTCAGTTAGTTTTAGTAATTTTAGTACTTAAACAGTACTTAAAATAGTTTTAGTTGACAGTGAAACTGCTTACAACATGCATTACATTTTGTTTTTATATTTTTTAAAGGCAATGTCAAAAGAGAAATGCGTTTTAAAAATGTAAAAATTCATTTTGTAGTTTCTTTGACAAGTCAAAAACTCTATTAAATGCATGTGTCAAGATGCTCTTGCTGTAAGATGCTAAAAAAAAAACCCAGCCAAATGCAACAACGATCTGATTGAGTATAGAGAACAAACAGATTTTTATTTAATACATGCTTAATAGATCTTGACCAAAATGTACATCCTTGAATGTTTATACATATATTTTATTTATTAATTTGTGCACATGAAGGTGGTCTCAAGATACGGCTGTGTAAATGCAACCATTCCTCTCAATGTTTCTCCTCTGCGAACTAATTTTTTTCTCCCTCTCCCTTCCTCTTTTTCATTCTCCATCCATCCATTTCTCAGTACATTGCTCCTGTCTCCCATGTATAAATGGTTTTTGATTCCAACCAATACTGAGCGGTTACACCGCAGTGGGCCAGCGACAATTCACACACACACACACACACACACACACACACACACACACACACTCCTTCTGCAGGCTGTAAAAACGCATTTCTCCACCCCCGCCCAGACTTACACACACAACCAACTTACCCCCGCAGACTTACACACACAACCAATACAGGCCAGATATGTTCGCTTAACATGTTCACCTGAATGCCGAATGCTTTATGAACATGTCTGGTAGCGCAAACTGTGCCGTAGTTGGCAAACACTGGTTCACAGGGTCAATCGGGTGACTGATTCAGCACCGCCAAGGGCAGATACATAAGCAAACCCTCCAAATCAGTTTATTCAACACTTTCCCCCATGTTTGAAGAGTGTGTCAAATAAGCTGGTGCTGTCAGCAATTCAATATAAATTAACACACTTTTTCAGACAACCACCGCAGGAGCAAAGCACAATTCTTCAAAATGTCAAAACGCTCTCAGAAGGGAATTTTACACTTTTGCAGGGGTGAATAAAGCAATCATAACTAAATCCATAAAGTAAGAGAAAACACGCTGCACTTAGGCAGGAAACGAACCAATATACTTGAAAGAAATAATGCTGCAGTTTATAATGTATGTCAAGTAAGATTTAATGATACGTAGTCATGATTTTGATGCTTTTAAACTGAAAATGTAGTTGTTATGTGTTGAAAACATATCTTACCTTGCGCTCAGGCCAGTTATATTTGGCGAAAACATCATCGTGCATTGCAGTGGCTCCATCTGTTATCAGCATGATCGCCTGACTACATGAACTTCCACGGCCGGTCTGATTAATCTGCACAGTGAGAGAGAGCGATAAGAAGACATGAGAGAGAGAGGCTTTTCATTATGAGAATGAGAAATTGGCTCGACAGAATAAATTCAAACTATCAGCGTTAGAGAGATTCACTAACACATAAAGCTAAAACTTAACAACAGAATCAAACAGGAAATTGTCTTCAGAATGCTTTCTGCATCTACATTACCAGTCTGAAGAGAGCTATATCTGATACTGTGTTATGATGCAATGGTTCTGGTCCTCGATGCTGATTGGTCAATATCAAGAGTGACTAGCTAAAGTAGCAATGCCGCTAAATTAACTACTGTAATTTTTTTTTCCAGTGTAGCAGTATCAGTAGCTTAACTTTGGACACAAAATATCACAACTTTTTAATACTTTATTGTTTAGTTATGTTGCATTTACGCTGGTTGCATAGAGTATGTATGTGATTAATGTAAAGCAACAATGCATTAACCTTATTTGCGAAGTACTGCATGTTTTGAACAAATTTTTGTAATATGCAGACAATAGACAAGATAATATACAAACAAAAAGATAATATAAGGTTTTAACTGAAGTCAAGTTCGAAAGTCATCTAGTAGAATCTAGTAGAAAAAATAATAATAATAAACTATACAATATCATATAAAAAGTTGGTAATTTTTTATGTTCTTAAAAAGAGGGCTCTTATGGACACCAATGCATTTATTTAATCAAACATACAGTAAAAATACTGGTAAATAATTTTACATTTTATAATAGCTGTTTTCTATTTTAATATATTTTAATATGTTAAATTTTTTTATGGCAAAGCTGAATTTTCAGCAACATTACTGAAGTCTTTAGTGTCACATGATCCTTCAGAAACAGCTCTAATACAATACTGATGATCTGGTGCTCCAAATTATTTTTTATTGTTATCAATGTTGAAATATATTACATTTTTATGGAAAACGTAATACTTTTTTTAAGATTCTTTGATGCATATAGAGTTCAAAAGTAAAGCATTTACGAGAAATAGAAATCCTTTGCATTATTATAAATGTTGTTACTGTCATTAAATGTCATTTAAATGTCAGTCCTTGCTGGATAAAAATAATAATAATAAAAAAAACCTTCTTGACACCCTTCTGAACAGTTGTGAATAATATATGAACTTATACTGACATGAACAAAATCTTATCATGTTCCAAATCATGTTTTCCAGAGTTATTTGAGTTTACTTCCAAAATAAAAAGGGATTTTATCCATTTATCTAATATTTACAGAGAGACTGAGCAGAAAATGCTATATAGAAGGATTCATTTTGCTGCTATAATAACCTGCATTATTGGTGATAATCAGGCTTTGGATTATAGTCTATTATAGTCTTTTCCACCAAACAAACTTTACTGCGGTGCAATGCATGATGTCATTCGAAAAGTCAAAGACTGCTGCGTCTACTTCATTTCTTTTTTTATACTTTCAGCCAATCAGACACAAACACAGTATGCGGTCCTTTAAAGGGGCCGGACTCTTACGATTACCATATTAATGGACTGGCTCTAATGAATGTGACAAATACACATATAACCCTATCCTCCTTTCTGTCTCTGCGTTTCTCCCCTCCTCACTCTTTCCGCGAGACTAGTGGTCTGAGAAAAGAGAGATAAAGGGCGCAACCGGACCGACTTTGAGCACTATCTCGTCTGCAATTGCTTTCTCTTTCATCATCGTATTAATCAGTGCTGCCAATTACCACAATTAATCACAGAGAGAGATAGAGGTGTCTCGAGGAGGGGCTGGAACAGAGAGACAACACGCACACACTTGTGCGGCGAGCGGCCATGATACCGGACCTCTGTAATCTCACGCTTTTGGTAATCTTCACCCACCTCATTTAAGATAGTGAAAGCCTCAGTCAGTGCATTGCCCAGGAGTCCGATTCCTTTGGCGAATAACTTGTCCAGATGCTCTTTAAAGTGCTGATGAATAAGAACAAGTGGAATGGTTTTCAGATATGTTTTAAGAGTCCTAATTTCACTCAAAATTAGGTAATTATAGCCAGAAAGTGTGTGCCATTGTTTAATAAGAGAAAGACATACATCCTTATTAGTACTGTCAGCTTGAACAAGAGTGCCGTTTAGACAGGGCTCCACATAATGGACCTCTTGATTGTACTGGAAACACAAGAAATATTAGACAGCGCGAGCGTTAATTAAAAAAGGGGTTTCAAATTAATTGATATCCTAAAAGGTAGTAATTATTTCACTTACGGATATTAAAGTGAATTCCTTTGCTTTTTTAAATGTATGAATGTATTGTAACTTTCAAAACAAAACAAATTCATTAAAAAATTTGGGGTCGGTCAGGTTTTTGAAAGCAGTCTCTTATACTTAGGCTGAATTTATTTGATCAAAAACACCATAAAAACAGTAATACTGTGAACTATTTTTACAATTTAAAATAACCATTTTCTGTTTTAATACATTTACTATGTAATTTATTGCTGTGATGCAAAGCTGAATTTTCAACATCATTACTCCAGTCTTCAGTGCGATATGATCCTTCAGAAATCATTCTGATATACTGATCTGATGCTCAAGAAACTTTTCTTATTATTATTAATGCTAAAATTAGTTGCACTGATTAATGTTTCTGAACCATAAATCTTTTCACGGATGACAAGAAAGTTCAAAAGAACAGCATTTATTAGAAACAGAAATATATTTTCATCAACTGAATGCGTCCTTGCTTTCTTAAAAAAATCTTACTGACCCCAAACATTTTTTATATTTATATGTTTAATATTTATTTAATAATAATAATAATAAATTAAGAAATATAAGAAATTATTATTCTTTTTAAAATTGATTAAATAAAAAATAATAATTTTCGACATTTACCATTTCTCTAAGAAAACCATGTTAGATGAAGTTTACCACACCCACTGATCTAGAGTCATTTTTACTTTATCGTTAATAATTATAGTTTGGATTGAGGTTGTGGAAACTGATCATCTGCAACCTCATGTGCAATAATATCTATATTCATGAAAACAAATGGAGAAGAAGAAAGCTAAGCTTGAGAAAGCTTTCTCTGTTGAACTCACTGCAATAATGTTGAAGAAGTCATCATCCCCAAGCGTGTCCAGTATTGAAGCGACCGTCTGTCTGGCTATAGTCAATCTTAAACCCTTCATACTACCACTGACATCCACCAGAATCACAACATCTTTAGGAGAAGTGGCCGCCTGGATATACCTGAGACAACAAGCATCGGGACAGAATCGTTAATAGATGAATTCACACATAAATTACTTAGAAATAAACTAAACGGTTTGGTTTTAATGGAATCTATAATTGAAAATGAAACAAAAGCCTACTGATCATACTCACCACCAGAAAACAAATAAAAAGCAGAAAAATACATTTCAAGAAAGTTGTACATACCATTTTCTGTTCCTGCAGTCAAAAGCAATGACGCCATGTTCATCAGGATGCCATTTCACACCTGAGAAAACACATAGTGTAAAAGAATATATATATATATACATATATACACACACATATCTGTGTCTCGGAAATGTTCTTAATAACTGTTTCACATTTATTGTTTTATAGTTTGCAGACTCTTTAGTTAGAAATCAAAGAGATGGTACATCTCTGCGGTTCAGCTCTTTAACCACATCTGTTTAGCACAAATAGCTAATATATGTAAATTTGTCATAACGCTATAAGTTGTAAGATGTGATTTAGTCTGCCACAGGCTTTGATTAATGGAATGAATTTTCTCTTATGTCCTCTCTGATGGTCTGTAAAATTAAAACATTAGTGAAATCAGCCAGTTTGATCTTCATCAATTCCTGCACTGACACAATGCAACATTACGCACCTGGGTATTGTCGGAAAAAACCTTTAGCACTTCCAAAGTACTGCCAAATAAGGGTCGGATCCCTTTTGAAGTTATCCACGAAAACTTTGTTCAAGGCTTCCGACCAATAGACTCCATTAACTATGTCAGGGTCTAAAAGGACGGAGATAGAAAGAGTGAGAAAAATTTGCAATCAATGCAATAACAGTTCTAATCTGACCTTTAACCCTTATTTAATTCGTCGTACAAGCCAAAAGCGAAGCAGTGAAATCACTTCATCCAGTTCCACCCCTCCTTCTGCACAAAGTCAGACCTGACTCCATAAAAAACCCTCTTCTTTTGTCCTCCAGCACACAAAGTGCCACCATTGAAAGACCATTACGGGCGCACACAAAGGGACGAGGCGCATCCACCATGCGTGAGCGGCCACTGCGGCATCCACAGATCACAAAGTGAACAGCTACTTTAAGAGTGATTACTTTGTTCTCTCCGCACTCTTCGCTGGGGCATCGAGCCCTTGGCTTTGTTCATTGCGTCGTCCCCAGGTAGTTATTGACCCGTAGTGCTGCAGTGACACTGAGGAGTTCGTTCTTGGATCAGTAACTTCAGAATGACCTGAGGTGGTTGGCTATTATCACTGCTCTATGACATACTAACTTAACTCTCTCTATCTTTCACTCCACAACGTGGGGCAGGTTCTGTCAGGACACCCAGGAGCTGTTTATTGCGAAATATAGTGGCACGTTTAAAGCTTTTAAACCGTTAATCAAGTTACGCTTTCTGTTTTTCAATTAATCTGCATAGAGGGCCCGTAAATGGCCATATTTATCCCCTTACATGTATGGCATGAACTATAAATTTGTTTTTATACTACCAGATAAAGGTTTGGAATAATTTTATGATGATTAATATTTTTATGATACAGGAACCATGATACACCAACATTCAAAAATATGAGGGGAAAAAAAAGATATATACTGTCTAAGTTTTTGAACAGGTTTTTTAAAGAAGTCTCTTCTGCTCACCAAGCCTGCATTTATTTGATCCAAAGAACAGCAAAAACAGTCACATTTTGAATTTTTTTTACTATTTTTCTATTTGAATATATTTTAAAATGTCATTTATTCCTGTGATCAAACGGTTACATTTTATTTTAAGGAGTCCTTGTTACAGTGTTACATTTAAGTACTACATAATATTCATTAACTACATGTAATTACTGTATGGTTAGGATTAGGATTAGGGTTTGGTTTAGGTTTATTTGCATGTAATTATGCATAATTTATTGTTATTATAATAGCAAGCATATGTAACGTGTAACAAGGACACTGTAAAATAAAATGTTACCTGTATTACTTTTATTTAGCAAGGATATATTAAATTGATCAAAAGTGACTGTAAAGACATTTATAATGTAACAAAAAGATTTTTATTCCCCAAAGAATCATGGTGGGAAAAAAATCATTATGGTTTCCACAAAATATTAAGCAGAAAAAAAATGGTTTTAAATAAGTAATAAGTAACAAGAACTATTATTAAAAACGGAGCACCAATAACATTTGATTAAATTAATTAATTACATTTTTAATATATAAAAATCTATTTTCTAAATGCATGTTATTGATTTCACTGTGAACAATTCCTTTATGCATGTGTTTTTTTTTCCATGAGATAATCCATTTATCTGGATATATGTCATAATAGGGAAGAAAAGATTTGCCGCTACGTCCATTTCATCGCAACTGTAAACAATTTTCCCCTGCTGGTAGATGGCGGAACTGCACCATTTTGTTGCATAAAGCATATTTCTCCACTGATAACCATTCTGGTGACAAAATACACTTCTTGCAGGCACCATATATGTAAATCAAAAACATTTCATTACATTATATCAGATGTTTTACCAATTCTCAATTTCAGAGGGCTCTTAAAAGCATGAAATGGATTGATGTTTTTCTCATCCTGCTACTCAGGATAGTAAACAGTTTTGGGACTGTGCGTGTTCTTGTACTGCCATCAACTGATCAACGTGTCATGTTGGTTGAATCACACCTCATATCCTGTATGTCCAGGTAAAAACAGGATGCGTTACCTTTATTGTACATGTTGGTTGGCACCTGCACCACGCTGAGGCTGAGGTTGACGGATAGGTTATTAAAATGATCGTTGGGTTCCAGGAGAAACTCTCCTCCCAGCTCCACACTGTTCCCGTCTTCATCCACCTCGTTTATCAGCACTGCATTGAAATACTCGTACTGTAGGAAACAACGAGCAAAACAAATCAATATAGAGGAATCAGGCTAGAAAAAAGAAAATGCAAATGAAAAAATAACAACGCTATCAATATTATTAATATTCATATTATAATTTTTCAGTACACTACCATTTAAAAGTTTGTGGTCAGTAAGATTTTTTTAAAGAAATTAATACTTATTCAGCAAGAATGCATTATATTGAACAAAAGCTGTAGTAAAGACGATTAAAACGCTTCAAAAGTTTTCTGTTTCATATATATACTGTTCTTTTGAGTTCTCTATCCCTCAAAAAATCCCGAAAAAAAAATTATCACAAAATTTTAAAGCAGCACAACTGTTTTCAACATTAATAATAAGAAATGTTTTTTGAGCAGCAAGTCAGCATATTAGAATGATTTCTGAAGGATCATGTGACACTGAAGCCTGGAGTAATGATGCTGAAAATTCAGCTTTGTCATCACAGGAATAAATGACATTTTAAATCATTAAAAACAGAAAATATTTCTTTACAAGTGTAATAATATTACTGTTTGTACTAAATTTTGATCACATAAATTGTGAGCATACAATACTTGTTTTAAATATAATGTTTAAGTATCAACTTTGGCTCAAATGTTTGCTCAAAAATGTTCATATTGAAATTTCTGGCTTTCTGAATGTAGACTTTGTGAAATATGGGCACATTTTCAAACACTTTTATGAGATTAAAAAACAAAACAATAGAGACATTAAACATTTATGATTTTTTTTCCTACAAAAAAAAAACAAAACAAAAAAAACGGCAGGTATGCATAAATGGTACAACTAAACCATTAAAAATGTTAGTATATGGATAGCATGCACACAGACAAACATTTCTCACCGTTGCCCCAGTCGAACAATAAAGGATAACGGACGAAGAACATTTAGATTGTGTCCAGAGGCCCTACGTGATTAAACTACCTCTCACTTTACTGGACCAGAGGTCATTCTGTGAAAAGAGGCTATCTATCTGTTAGGTGAGTGTACTTGGTAACACCTTTGTGTTTACCATTAAGCGGTGTGTGTATGTGTGTATGCACTTGACTACAGCTCCTGATGGGGAGGGGGGCATCAGTACAAAGCCCAGCAATGACAGCTCATACCACGGCTGGGCGCTCCTGTGATACACCCCTGGAGGGGCGGAGGGGGAACGGAGTCGAGAGGAGAAACGCTCCACACTCAGCATTTCTGACAGCACTGCGACAAGCTTTTGAGGGTTATCAACAAACAGCAGGAGCAGGTGCTGCACACCCGACCGAATCCCGGTCTCAGTGGGTTCTGAGTCAGAACTCCTCATTCAAAGAGTCACGGTCAGAACCGTTTCATCCAGACCTTTAGAAACATTTACTCGCGGCCAGACTAGTTTTTATATACTCACACTGAGGCAGTGACAAAAATTCAACAATAACAAAATTCATGTCACATGCCGTATATTTGGTGCATTTTTATACCCTATGTATCTGATTCATTTTTTTATTCTTTTATTTAATCCTATCATAAATGTCCATTGCATATTTAATGTCCTGATGTTTTTGATCGACATCAAAATGAATAACAATGTTCACAAAAATTTGTTCAATATTTATTTATTTTTTTAATTTATTTTTTAAAAGGTCTAGAGAGATGCTAGGCCTGCAAATTATTAAAACAAATATTGAGATAATTATTGAAATAATGAGTGTATAAATATCACTGAGAGTTTGGAGTTTTAAAATCTTAAAAAAACATACAGAAATATAGAGGCTGCAAACTGACTCTTTCACTATAATTAGTTCCGTGAATAAAAAAACATTTATGAATCATTGGAAATGTATTCCTACGTATAACAGAGTGAGCGCATGAATTCATTACTGAGGGGGGATACCATTATTTTAAACGTATTTTGCTTCAGTGAATTTTCCATTTGTCCCTGAATAGCGCAGCCAACGTAGAGTCATTTATCTTAGTCGGAGTGCGGAGGCTGGAGAGAGGGGAGGGCTTTCCAACACATATAATATGTATATATATATATATATATATATATATATATATATATAAATAATTCACTTCAAGAACTAAGCTGGAGGTCATGTACAGGATATTTGCATAAAGCAGGGCCACAAGATTACAGCAAGGAGTGTGAGGGGCTTTACTGTTAAAATTCTAAAAAAAAACACAATACAATTTCTATTTACACTCTATGAAACATCCATGACAGGAGGATTTTAAAAATGAATATGCATGTGATTTTAGATGGGTTTGGATATTTCTGACACTACAAAGTGGCAGAGCATTAATGGCTGGGTTTTTCTTTGTTTCTGAACAAAGAACTGTCCATGGTTCTGAAATCATCACATATAATACTGCAAAACATACTGTACAAACTCTCTCACCTGTAGGTCAGGGTTCTCCTCATGCTGAAGATGAGCTTCTTCTGCCGCTTCTACGAGCCTCTACATATGAGTGACATGACAGAGAAAACAGCAGAAACTTAGAAGAGATGATTGATGGCAACACAGATTTCTTCTTGATGGGTAAGGAGAGCTTTCAAAGATGCAGTCATTTGTGATGATGAGCCTCTAGCTACATGGAAAAAACATTTTATAACTTTCATATCTTTTATCAATAAGTCATTAACAAATATATTACATATTATAATGCTTATCTGATCATAAGTTAACATGCTTTCAAAATTCCTTTGATTATATATGAATTCAACAATAAACTGACCCTGAGAAACATTCACCGGCGAATAAAAGTGAAAACTCCGTCATAAAGGCTTATGAATTAAATAGAAATTGTATAAGGCAACCTCTTTAAAGTAAAAACGAAACAGTTTAGTTTACCTGCTGCTTGCAAACAGGTTGTATATCACATGATGGCTTGTTGCCTTGCGGCAAACACAATGTTGTGTGTGTGTGTGTGTGTGTAAAGGACAGTGTATGTCTTGTTGTCATTGAAAACTGCTGGCATGCATTTTTAGTTACATGCCGGTATAATTGCTTCCAATCCACAAAGCGCTTTAGGAAAAATAATTAATACTTGTCGCATTTTGAGGAAATTATAGCAACATAACCAAAAACGAGGCTTTGTAACAATTTATAAACACCCTCTAGAAATATTACCCAAGTTGCTCTGTAAAACATAATAATAATAATAAAATGAGGTTATGTTCCTGAAAAATGTCTTTGCTTATGTTGAGCTCTAAACATGTTTTAGATACAAACAGGGTGCGAATTAGTCTAGTCTTTTTATTGTGACCCCACAAGACAGTCAAAACAAAAGGCTGGGGGTGACTTGCATGTTCTTTTTACACATAAATACATTTCAATAGTGTTTGTAATCGCCTCATTAACCACAAAAGCTAAATCACGAGTTAGTTGGAGTTCGTATTTTCACGTTTCGGCGAACAGGCGGCGCTAGCGAACGGAATAGCGCATTTACCTGAGGAGGTAAGTAACAATAAGACTCTTTTTTTCCCCGTTGCGATTATAATCGGTGTGAATTTTAACAAACATGACCAAAAAGCATTCATGGTTTCGGTGGAGATTTGAATCATAAATATTTTCTAAAACATTTACATGTGAGCCATTTGGTTTAAGTCTAACTGATGCTATGTTAACTATTAGATTAAAAATTACACCCTAAAAATACACAGACGACAGAGTTCTTCATAGAAATCTACACCCCTGAAAGACAGTTTATAGGTTTTTACCTAGTTAATTCTTTAACCATCCCAACTTTTTAACAGCTTTCAAACAATATTTTAGTGAAATATGTTAAGTCAGCGCGCAGATTTCCTCTGCATATGTTCGTGAACAGAAGATGCTGGGGCTTGAGTAGGTCAGCATAAAAAGAGGACATCACTTGTCAAGTTATTATAGGCTAGATTTAACATATTACAAGTAGGGTAAATCATTAGTGGTTTGTTTAAAAAAAAAAAATTAAGATTTTGGGGAGGCTGGCTAGATAAACTATTTCCGCGTAAATTGCCAGCAGGAAATCATTCAAAAATAAAACCACTCTGGATACAAACGCGAACCAAAAGTGTTTAAATGATGTGCCCGTATTTGTAGAATTATTTTCAAACGAAATCCAATGCACTTGGATTTCTGTGGTATAAATTGCATCAACTCCCTTCAAATCCGACAAACGTGTAAATTTATTTCGCATAAATACGCGCATGCATTTTATAAAATCAGTATGCAGTTGAAAGCTACAAATGCATGAGGTGTATTTCATGGGTTTTACCTTTCATGGCAAACCGACTCCATTGCATCATAAAGTGACAGTGTGTATCTGCAGGAGTTAGATAAGCCTATCTCCTCCACACACTCCACACACACAGGCAATTAAAGCCTGGACCGCGTGTGTCCCTCTGAAGAATAACGGCATGAGCTGGCTGTAACGGGAAAATCTATATGTTCTTCCATATAGAAGGGAGAAGCTTTAATCGAGAGGCTTTTTATACGTTAGTAATAAATAAAGCCGTTGAGGCTGCAGCATCCAAGACAATAGATGAGTGATGAAAATGCTGACTGAAACAATAGGAATGCATGCAAAAATCGTAAAATAACTCGAAAAATAGCTTAGAATAATAGAAATCATTCCAAATTATTTGAACAAAAATATTAAGTAAGCTAAAGTTATTGGTTTAAAAGTAAAACGGAAGTCGCAAGCAGAACATTTTCAATTATTTTCCACTTAAGTTACTTACCCGTGTGGCCTCCGCTTTTTTCCGAAATATTTCCTCCATATTCTGCGCCACATTTTTCACCAGTTTTGCGCCATCGATCTCCTCTATTCGCACCGACTTCTCATATTCCTTGTATTTCTAAAGAGAAATAAAAGGGTCATATTACGCAATGATTTGCACACGATCACAGACATTTTACTACTTTTTGTGACAGTGTGTTCAAGACTGGATGACATTTTGTGCATTAAAAAGAAATCTTTGAACAGTACAAACAGCTTTAAATACTTTTAAATATAACGCACATGTTTTCTGTAATTTAATTAACACACCAAAAAAAAAAAAAACCCCAAAAAAACAGGCTACTTGAAATATCTATTTGGTAAAACTTTACAGTAAGGTTCATTAGTTAGCAGTAGTTAACAACATTAGTACACATGAACTAAGAATGAACAATAGGCTACTTCTACAGCATTTATTAATCTTAGTTAAAGTTAATTTCAGCATTTACTAATGCATTATTAAAATCACAAGTTGTGTTTGTTAATGAAACCTTATTGTAAAGTGTTACCATCTATTTTTAATGCAGCTTGTCTGGTAATAGTGAAAGTATTGCATGTATTACAACAATTAATACAAAAAAATTATCTCAGACAAGCATACTGGAAACATTAGGCCATAACAAAAAAAGTAGCAAATAGAAATTAAATAATTAATTTAACTGCATTTATATTTGCACTCTTTAATGCAGCAGATCATTTTATTCTTTATTTCTACTTGTGTGTGTGTGTGTGTGTGTGTGTGTGTGTGTTTGTTTGTTTGTGTGTGTGTGTTTGTTTGTGTGTGTGTGTGTGTGTGTGTGTGTGTGTGTAGAGGTTTCTCATTCATTGTGGGGACATAAAACCTGACAGAAAAAAATATATAAAAAATACTAAATGATGTTTATCTAAAATGTAAAAAATGGTTTCTGTGAGGGGCAGTGGATAGACATCAAGTCATTAAAAAAAAAAACAATACAACTCTATGGCAAGTCCCCATAAAGATAGCTGTACAAGCGTCTGTGTGTGAGAGCATTTGTTTCACATGGGCTGAAGAATTTTAAATAATCTCAATGGACACCTTATAAGTCTCTGCTTTGTTTTTATCTAAAGAAAATCCTAAAACAAAAATCTCCTTCAAAGATATTAAATTCAACAAATTCAGACAAACTAAATTCCACCAAATCAACACATTTAGCACAAGTAGTCCTAACGATGACGGTGGGGAACCAATATTCATCTTTTCTTTTGGTCTAATGGATAGTGTGATACCTCCAAACACGAGTTTAACAGATCAATGTCCAGCATGACAAGTTCATTTGTCTGTGATCAGTAAATACTGATGAACTGGGACTTTTAGACGTATGCAAATCTGAAGGAGGCAGTCATGTGTGGCTGTGGAAGATTGAGGGATGAGACAAACAGGGAAAAAGAAATGACGAGAGACAGTGATGGAGAGACAGGGGACGGTAAGAAGAGGCCTCTACAAGTCTCCATTACCTACGGTTTGCATTGTCCCTGCGTTAA
Source organism: Tor tambroides (assembly GCA_021397915.2). Taxonomy (NCBI): domain Eukaryota; kingdom Metazoa; phylum Chordata; class Actinopteri; order Cypriniformes; family Cyprinidae; genus Tor; species Tor tambroides. The sequence goes on along the minus strand of JAFVLL020038247.1, from coordinate 29,114 downwards.
TACAGCTGTCATTCTCATTCGAATTAGTGCCACAAGTCTTCAGATAAGCATGCCGTCGTGCGCCTCTCTCTGACAGCGGCCGCTCTGATTGGCTGATAAGACAAATCCTCTCTAGATAACGAGCTCAATCTTGTCGCCGTAATTGGTGGAAGTGCTGCTGCAGTGTGTATTATTGGTGGAGGCAGAGCGCTGTGGGTGGGCTGCTTTGGGGAGGCTGGGCGGGGCTTGTCGAAAGGGCCACGCATTGTTGGAGGGTAATTGAAATGGAGTCAGAATTCAAGAGAAAGATAATAAGTTGTCAAGCCTGGGCGAGTCTGGATAATGAACTACACTTCAGACAACGCTGAGTCTGCAGTACAAGCGACACCTGAAGCAACATCACTCAATGGGCATTGTGTTATTAGACTATTCAAACACACTCAGGCATCGACACCTGCAGGCTTACACCACTCCACCTAAAAAAAAAAGCCTTTTTGATAAAAATAAGTTTGGGTTAGGTCAAACATGGATGCGAATTTCGTGAAGAAACACACTCAAATCCCAAAACGTGTGCCATACAGGCTTTCTGATCAAAATACATGTTTGACACAATCCTTTCAATTTATTAAAAAATCATTTTTGATAAAGACCTAAGATATACAGTAGGGACGACAACAACAGATATATAGTTTATACCTATACTTTTATCAAGAAAACAGGACATAAATCCCATGAAAACACATACACTTACACATCTTAGATCCAAAAATGTGTCTCAGACAGTCCTTTTAACTTTACAAAAGGCCTATCTGATTAAAAAAAAATCCATTGTAAAAAAAAAAATGGATAAACATACATATTGATCTCAGGTCTTTTTTAAAGAATTCAGGAGATAAATTTCACGAAAACACACACACACACACAAACACAAATCACTAAATTCAAAAACATGTTTAACACAGTCCTTTCAACTTTTAAAAAAGCCTTTCGAAAAAAAAAATATATATATTTATAGTAGCCTAAAACAGATAGAGTATATAATTTATGTCTAGTTTTATCAAGACAACAGGAAATGTTTTCATTTAAGATGACACAAATAAGTTCCCAGTAAGAAAAATTAATAAGCATTCATATCTTTTTTTTTTAAAGACAACAGGACATAAATTGCATGAAAACACACTCTTACATGTCAAATCCCAATACCTGTTCTTTACTGTGCGTTCAAATTGAAAAAGGCCTTTCTGATAGAAATCAGTTTTTTGTAATCAGTTTTCGTGCCCACATGTGTCCCAGACACTCTTTTTAACTTTAAAAAGGTCTAGCTGATAAAAATAAGTTTCTAGTAAGAAAAATGGACAAGCATATATATTTCTCTCATGTCTCATTACATAAATCACATAAACACACACACACACACACACAAACAGAAATAATAACAACTAAATCCAAAAATGTAACAGTCTTTTCTACTTTAAAAAAAAAAAGGTTTTCAGACAAAAACATATTATTTCCAGTAGGCAACATATATATATAATTTTTATCTACTTTTATCAAGACAACAGGGAATAAATTCCCTGAAAACACACAGACTCACACATCTCAGATCCGAAAATGTGTCACAGACAGCCCTTTTAACTTAAAAAAGGACTATTTGATAAAAATAAGTTTCCAGTAAGAAAAATGGACACCCCATACATATCTCTCTCATGTCTTTTTTAAAGACACAGGACATTAATCCCATGAAAACACACACTCTTGCACATCTCAGATCCCAAAACGTGTTCCACACAGTCCCATAAGCTTAAAAAAAGCCATTCTGACAAAAAATAAATAAATAAATAAATCCAGTTAGAAAAACAGACAAGCATACATCTTTCAGTTTTATTCTAAAAACAACAGGACATAATTTTAAAAACAAAATGCTTTCTGATAAAAACAAGTTTCCTGTAAATGAAACATTCTCACTCCACCAAAAGAAGGACAACAGGACATCACATTGCTTGAAAACACACACTCTGGCATATCTCAGATCCCACGACATGTTCCTAACATGCAGCGACACCCCCCTCCACACACACAGATCGCAGCACCACGCAGCAAATTACCCCTTTAAGAGAGAGACCATGGAGGGTTATTGAGGCGGAACAGTTCATTTCACGCCTGTCCTGCCTCCCCACCCCTCACCCTCCGTCCCAGCACCCAAAAAAGCCATAATCAAAGCCATTAATGCTGCGTTCATCAATAGTGATGATCACCCCACTGATTCAAAACACTGTAGCGAAACAGTCCCAGGGAGTGTCCCAGACTTCTGGACAAAAGCGTTAAACATTAACAAGGTTTTTTTCCCATCATATTCTCAAGATGCCACAAAATTATTGACTGTAAAGACGCTTAATGGTAATGTATTTGTACAATCTGTTATTTTGTTGCGGCGATGTGGAAATTTCAGTGATTGAAAGCAACAAAGGGTGACATCTGTATGGCTGTTTTTCTCCCCTTTTGTGTAAAAATCAGGTAATTTTGCATAACAAGCTTAATGATCACTCTTAACGATCCTCCTTAATGAACCGGCCTGCTGCCTCATCCCTCCCTTTCTACTTCCAGCTCTTCAGACAGACAGTTTATTGGCGCTGAGCCCCACCCATCGGTCACGCCCACTGAGCAGGATGATGGGAAAAAGTGCAAACATACGCAGAAATGGCAATGAAGAGAGAACACAACTGGCTGGGACATTTTACAATGTCTTAATGTGTGTTTAGGTTGACGAAGATCATTTTGGGTGGGATGGTAGAACAAGTTCGTTATTGAAGCTTATGACTGAATTAGGAACAGATTTCCATCATAAACCCTCACCTTAAAGGGATAGTTCAGGCAAAAACGAAAATTGTGTCATTATTTACTCATCCTAACGTCATTCCAAACCCATATGCTGTATTTTTCCATGGGAAACTGAAGAGTAGATAAATAGTGTTACTGTAACTGATTCCAGAAATTACTTGTAAGTACTTGTAATTCAATTATATTACTTTTTAAAATACTCATAATTACATTGCTTTTTTATTGTTTACATGTTATTCACGCAATGGCAGCAGTTTGTTCCTAATTTATTCTCCTAGTTAATCTTTTCATCATTTGTTCATCTTCACGTCATTCCAAACCTGTATGACTTTATTTTTTCATGAAACGCAATGAAAGATCGTTTGAAGAATGTTGAAGCCAACTGACTTCTATTGTAGGGGGAAAAATCAGACATTTTTCAAAATATCTTCTTTTATGTTCCACAGAAGAAAGTCATAAAATGGGAATGACATATGGATAAGTAAATTAATTTTCATTTTTGAGTATCCCTTTAAATTTTAGCCTGTTTCTCACATTATGACTTGGTGTCTACCACATGGGTCATATGGACTAGTTTATGTTGTCCTTTTTGGAGCTTGACAGACAGTAAAAACATAAAAGCAAATGGTTTTGGATCAACATGAGAGTGAGTAAACAAAGAGAATTTTCATTTTTGGTGAATAATTCAGTTAACAATTATGCAAGGTAAATCAGCCACATTGGTCTCGGATCAGTGGATAAATACAACACCAGTAATGGCTCTGACTACACTATAGATTTCTTCTGTAAGTGAGGGCCCTGTAGCTAAAGATATACCCCAAATCTCAGCTTTACTTAAACAATCAGTGTACTGTAGGTAGACAAAAATAACTCAATTGTCTTTAATATCTCTATCATTGCATCCCTCACAAACACACACAGAGACAGACTCCTTTATAGACGCTTATACCTCACTAACATACATGTAAACTCAGCTGTAATTCTCAAAGCTTCATTCATTTCCACTGTTTTATAAACAGACTCAGGCTAGTTCAGTTAAAGAGTCACGTACACACATTCTGTGAGGAGGTAATTACGATGATAATATGTGCACTGATGGTGAGAGCTGTGCTCTTATCTCACACCAACACTGAGAGACTTATTAATACTTCAGAGAGAGAGAGAGAGAGAGAGAGAGGGTTATCTCAAAACATCCATCACTGTTTTTCCTACAATAGAAACCGAGAGGAAATGAAGTGTGTTCTGTAGTATATAACGCCACCGCATAGTGCATTCAAACAGCAATAATAGCTACAACACGGTATGGTGGAACAAAGAAACCAGGTGGAGACCTCTATCTGCAACATATCAGCACAGATATGAACTTTAATAATAAAATATTAATATTGCAATGTGGGTATGTGCCTTTTTTCTCTTTTGACATTGTTATCAATATTGAATTGTTCATATGTAAATATAAACCATCTACAGTACGGCACACTAAATGAATGGATATGAATTGATAAATAATAAATTAAAAAATAACACCGGGGGATGTTTCTGGAGTCAAATGTCTGCGTTATGCAACTGTCTAATTTCCCTTATTTTAATTCTTTTAATTTTTGAAAGAATATTAAATTTCATTTGATATTTTAAAAACATACTACATTTGTCTCAAAATACCCTAAATCTCAAAAATTTGAACCTGATGACCAGAAACGATTTGAAGCACTCAGTTCATAATATCAGCTGCCACCATGTGGCTAAAGTGTGTAGTGCATCATCAGATGCTCCTTTGTCATTTATAAAGAGACACAATTATTCAATTATTCCGTTTGTCTATTCCAGCTAGTCCTACACAGGTGTTTAGATGCAAAAGACAGACCGGGGGGAACGAAACCAAGTGTAATGGGCCTTATCAAAAAACTCCCTCTCCTGCTCTCTCTCTCACACACATCTCAGATTATACACCTGGATGTTGTAAGCCAAAGCCATCTGTATTCTTATGAATGCTAAAGCAAGTGTGTGTGTGTGTGCGTGTGAAACAGAGAGGGGGAAATACCTTCTGTAAGAGCTGAGATCCTGAGTATTTTGAAGCTATTGATTTTATCTCACCACCAAACGCTGAAGCCCAGAGTTTCACCCTGTTGGGAGAAGAAGCCATTTAATCACTCAAATTACAACCCATTATGTCACCATTACAAGTATTAGCAATACTATAATGATAGATCAGGAATAAAACAGTTAAAGTTAAAGCAATAACTGTTTGTAATCATTGTATTCAACTGTATATGACCATATATAGGTTTGTAGGTTAAATCCACATTTCTCCCTTATGTTTCTCATTTACTGTATGCCAAAAAGTTAAGCCATAAAAGCATATACTGTATTGTCTTTCCACACTGTAAAAAGTGCATCAAATTAATTGCATACCTGATCTTACTCTTAAAAATTAGTTTCATTGGTGTAATGTAATGTAGTGAGGTTGATTATATTACATTACTGTAAATTATATGTGGCTAAAATCAAATCAGCCGATTTATCACATGAAGCACATTTCTGCACACTTGACAATTTGTGCTTTATACATATAACAGCAATTATTAGGTCTTATTTTTTATATTTTTACCTTTAAATATAATCAAATGTGCATAAATAATAAAAGCCTCTCATATTTGAGAACTAGAATATTACAATAGCGCAATAACATCACAAAGTATAGTTGTAACCTCTCTCAAAGTACACTTATGATTATAGATTAAATGTAGAAATTATCAGTTTTGCATACCTTTAAATATAATATAATAAAAAAGCCTTTCATATTTGCTTTTTAGATATATCTAAACCATTAAAATACACCCAAAGCCGTCAAAAATGATAGTTGTAGCCTCTCTCTCTCCAAATGTGCATAGATTAAATAGCTTACAGTTGTTAAGGCTTATTTTGCATGCATCTATATACAACGCAATGTGAATAAATTATAAATGTATCTATTATTTGTACTCTAGAAATTTCTAGGCTCCTAAAATACAACTAATGGACAGTTTTAACACCTCTTTTTTTATACTCATGCATACAGGTTAAATGTAATTATTATGGCTTCCTCTCAATATTGTGCATGCATGCTCTTCTACTCACACTGATAAGGGGATCTCCGGTTGGGACCCCCGCACCTCCAGCGCCGTCCAGCACGCGCTCATCACACACAAGAGGAGGTGCATCAGAGGAATTCTCCGGTTCCGCTGCATCCTTCCCCCAAAATTTCTTGCGCTGCAACGGAGCCGGCGGCTCGGGCACCCTTTAGAACTCCCCCCTCCTCTCGGTCTCTCTCCCCTCGGTTACAAAAACAGCACCGAGCGCCGATTCAGCCGCACATCTGCCCGCCCCAGCGCGAGTGCTGCCTCCGGAGTTTCAGTCTCTCCGCCCAGCTGTCACACACCCCACGACCTCCGGCTCGTGCTCTTTGACATCGATCCTTGCTTTTATTCCTGCATGAGGGGTATACAGAACAAACCCAGATTTAAATGCTTGCTTTGTGCACGCAGCCTTTTTCTCAGAGCTGATTACGAGCAAATTAACTCGCGCGCTCTCACTACTGGCGCTGCTGATATTATGATGAACGACACTTTCGGGTCAGTGCATGTACTAAAGGCAGAAGTTTAGGGAGAGGAAAAGCGATTAGAAAGTCATCGAGACAGTGAGGCTCGTGTGTAACCCTAGGGAAGGAAATCCAGTGCGGTTGCCCCATGCGAGCGCGCACACGAGAGAAGCTGATGCGAAACTTTCCCTCGGCCACGCGCATTCCTCCGTTTGGGGATGGTTTTGCTCTGGAATTAAGCAATGATTAGGCACATGCTTCGAGAATACGTGTTTTACTTTAACATTAATGATTTCTTCAGCCTAGTAATAATTCAAATTAAAATTCTGCATAACGATTTAGGTCACACTTTGCAGTTTATTTAACCGGGGCTAGTTGTCACAAACCGCTATTAAAATTTTGAGTCAAAAGTCCAATTGTTTCAAATATCAGAGTTTTTGTATAACTGTTTGGAACACCTTATTCAAAACTGCCAAAATGAGAATAATATTCATGATTTCTGCCCTCCAAGTGGTCTTATCTGAGTTGTCATATGTATGACATATGATTCTGCATAGCCTATTTCAGATTGTTTTCATTGAAATGAACATTAAAGCAATAGTTAACCCAAAAATGAAACTTTGCTGAAAATGTACTCACCCTCAGGCCTTTTAAGATGTAGATGAGTTTGTTTCTTCATCATAAGAGATTTACAGAAGTTTAGCATTACATCACTTGCTCACACTAGATCCTCTGCAGTGAATGGGTGCCGTCAGAGTCCAAACAGCTGATAAAACATCACAATATTCCACAAGCAGAAGATCAATTAAAGTTCTGTGCAACAAAGTTGTCTTTACACATGTATTATTGTGATGTTTTTATCAGCTATTAGGACTCTCATTCTGACGGCACCCATTCACTGCAGAGGATCCATTGGTGAGCAAGAGATGTAATGCTAAATTTCTCCAAATCTGCTCTGATGAAGAAACAAACTCATCTACATCTTAAATGGCCTGGGGATGAGTACATTTTCAGCAAATTCTCATTTTTGGATGAACTATTCCTTCAGTGCACACAATGCACACTGTTATAGAAAATAAATCAGCCAGATGTAGCATAGCTGCTCCTCATCAATACATGCCATAAAAGAGCATATAGTACTCAAAGAAAGTAAGTGAATAAGATTTATGACCAGCCACTATTACAGCACGGACCTCTTGAGCCTGATGCTTAACAATGGCATCCAGGAGTTAATTGCTATTTTCTCATTCTCTTTTTTTGTTCCTCTAATTACCACGAGCACATAAATGATGAGGTGCATCTGCGTGAGTGTGTGTGGTAAGGGGTCTGATGGATCTGTCTGAACACAGCCTGCGTCTCTGTGCAGTCATGATTAGCTGGTAAATGCATCATACATCACAGACTCAGCTAGAAACAGCAGTGACTGAAGAACACTTGCCACACTGTACAACTGCAGTGCTGCTACAATAATGACATTTATTAACTTCTGTTTAATAAGTCTATAATATCTATCTATCTATCTATCTACACTCACTCACACACACATAACAGCTTTTGTCTAAAATTCTAAAAGTACATTACCTTATGCCTTAACTTACAGTATATCCAGTGGAGCTATAGATGCACATCCAGAAATAGAAGTCTTTGTTCACTGGTGACCTGTTGGTCCTTCTTTAATCAGAATGACAAAGACAACAATAAGATTAAGAAATGCTGGGTCTTTCGGGGACAGAAGCAATAGTTTTAACAACTCTTGAAGCAAATCCGGTTAGTCTGTGCTGGAGTTCACTCTCGTCTATTTTAATGCAGGGCACAAACACACAGTAATCTCTGTCTCGTCTTAATGGAAGTTAAAACTCTTAGTGGGTCAAATATAGGACTGGACATATGTGACATCTGGCATTGAAGGTGCTGAGAGTCACACTGCACAGCTAATCACAGAACCTCTTACAAAATCTGTCATAATAAACACAGGCGCTCACACACCAAATGGATACAGGGAGCATTTTTAAAACAACAATATCAAATTATTAAACTTTATGCATTGATGCAAGGCCAAATGAGGTAAATTAGGTTACTTTTGCCATTCTTTTCAAAGCCATGACTTTGCTGCTCTAAAAATATAAAATTCAGTGCAAACACTAACTTTTGGAGCTGAGAGAAAGTACAGTAGCAATTTTTGAGCAATGAGGTGTGCACTTTCACACACACTTTTTTTTTCTGTCTTTGGCAGAAAAAAAAATCCAAGAGTATTATACTGTACCTACCTACTTTGAAGAATAAAATTGTATTATATTGTATGAGAAATGTTATGTAAGAATATTGAAAATTGTCTGAGAAATGTTAAGTAAATTTAAATTATACATTGCACTAAAATAAAATAAAATAAGATAAAATGAAATAAAATAAAATAAAATAAAAATTAGATAAAATAAATGGTCAAAAGTTTGGAAGTTTTATTTTTATGTCCTTAATATTCACCAAGGCTGCACTTATTTGATCAAAAATGTAGTAAAAACAATAATATTGTGAAATATTATTAAAATGTCAATTAACCACCATTTTTATAAAAATATTTTGAATTTATTCCTGTGATGCAAAGCTGAATTTTCAGCACCATTACTCCATTCTTCAGGGTCACATGATCCTTCAAAAACATTCTAATATGCTGATTTACTGCTCAAGAAACATTCGCTATTATCAGTGTTTACAATATTTAAAGTTTACGTAAAGAACAGCCATTTTAAATTGTACCAAAACGTTACTGTTTAATTTTCTTATTAAATAAGTTCATCTTTGGTGAGCATAAGAGATTTATTTCAAAAACATCTAAAAAATCGTAATTATTCTAAACTTGACTTCAAGTCATTCTTCTGCAATCAAGGGAAGAGCTGGATCAGAGATCACACCCAAGAGGACTATTGTGTCTTAAGTCTGGATCTTTGGGACTTTTCTTCTTACAGCACCTAATCTGAATAAGAACCCTTTTTTTGTGTGTCGCTGACTTGAAGGGGCAGATAGAAGGTGCATGTCTGATGAACTCGAATGACATAGCAGAGAAGAATATAGTTTGAAACTGACTGGAAAACTACCAAAACTACAGAACACAAAACATTTTAGAGGAACTGATTTTTTTTTATACAGCTGCATTTATTTTTAGTTAAGACTTGAGGGGATGGCCTCTTTCCCAGCATTCCTGAATGACACGTCTATCCACGATGGCCTTGGTGCAAAGGTGCCCCTGCCTTGGGCCGGATTCATCACGCTGTCCCTCCTCATGGCCGTGTTCTCCATCACAGCTGTCGTGTTGAACGCTACAGTGATAGTCGTCACCCTCCGGCACAAACAGCTGCGGCAGCCGCTGAATTTTGCCCTGGTCAACCTCGCCGTGGCCGACCTGGGCATCACATTAACAGGAAGTGTGCCATCTGTGGTGACCAATGCCGTAGGCTACTACATTACGGGACGGGTCGGATGTGTATTGGAGGGATTTTCCATTGCATTATTTGGTAAGTCTGTTTTGGTTTCTTTCCAACACAAAATAATGATTTTAGATTGTATTAATTTACATTTAAAAGTACAGCTATTAACTATTTAAATTACATTTAAAGTACAGTAACTATGGGACAATACAGTGTAAAAAATGCTGGGTTAAATACAACCCAGTGCTGAGTAAAATATGGACAGAACCAGTGATTGGGTTGTTTTGACCCAGCGGTTGGGTTAGGGGAGAGCGGGGACGAAAGTACCATTTTTCAGAAAAACATCATTTAAAAAGATAATGTTGTGGACAGAGATATATTTTTGCTGTGGCCTATAACTCAGAAGAGTGGTCTATCAATACCAGGTGGTATTTTGTCCAAATCTATAAAGACTTCAGTATAATTTCACTTTGAACATAAGTTGCACATTGTTACTTTCGACCCCGTCAGTTGGGATGAAAGTAACACACAGGTGGGTCAAAAGTAACACAACAATAAAAGCTAGATTTTTTGTGTCACTATTGTTTTTATTAAATATACATGACTATGACCTTGTTAATATGTAACTGCAAACATATTTTGTCCTTTATCTTTGCAAAAAAATGACTAAATTACATTTTCATTTTAAATTTAAGTTTCATCAAATGTTTCAAAACCCGACTGTACAAACTTGAATTGTTTAAAATATTAATTAATTTATTTATTTATTCAATTTATTTAATAGAATGAACAATATGAAAATTAAATTAAATTAGCATAATATAAATTCTCAACATAATGTAACAGTAGGCCTATTCGTGTTTCCATCCAGTTGTTTGTATGCATAAATTCAAAATGTGCATAAAAACATCTGGAAACACTGCAAATTCATAGGTGGAGGTGGAAAAGCTAAGGTATGGCTAAAAACTAAATATGACTAAGGTAAATGCGATGTAGCAACAGCCCTGAGACTGATGTTCCTGACAGATAGGCCTATGTCCAGAAATGCCTTCTCATGAACATCTGGCTGAATCCGACCTGTCTGTCTCTCTGACCCTCACTCTTGGCATATTGTTTCGGTATAATATGACATAAACATGTTTTAATAAATTATGCAAGACACAGAAAGTCACCACATTATCGTGCAGTGGGACAAAAGAAACACTTCTTGTCAATGTAGGGGGACAAAAGTAACAATACTTTCGTCCTCACAGGAACTCCTGACATTTAAACCCGATTTACTTTTATACTGAAAAACTCTGAAAAGGCAAACTTCAGGATGTGCTACAGCACTAAATAACCTGTAGATTGATCGTTACTGTGACACATGAAACGAGAAACACAACACAACTAATTTTAAAAAATTGCCGTTTCAGTAATTTACTTATTGTGCTCGAAAAAATATTTCCGGACCTGACCGCGGGAAACGATGACGAAATCACGTGATATTCCCAGCTCCATCAAGGGTTGCATGCTGAATGTGCTGTCATAGTTTGGAAAGTCAGGGCTCTGAGAAAATGGCTTTGTTACTTTCGTCCCCGCTCCAACTGCTGGGTCAAAACAACCCAATTGCTGGTTAACCCAGCATTTTTTTTTTTAGAGTGTAGGTACATTTCAAAGACATTTGCTCAAAAAACATAGAAATATCATAAACAATAATTTTTGTACTGTTGTACAACAAACCTACTGGTTCACAAGCTGCTCCTGCAGGCAATCCTAAAAAAGAGCTTCTAGCTGACATGATAGGAGACCACAGGATTTTGTTTCAATGTACTGTAGGTAAATTCACTTCATGCAGCGCTTTTTTCGTTTTCTGTCTTCTAAAACAGTCTTTTACTGTATAAACAGCTCCAAACAAATCAGTGCGTGTATAACTGTACGAATGATTCAGATTGAATCGCGAACCGATTCGACGTTTATCAAACCCGTTTGACCCACTGACAAGTCATTCGTGTTCTGCTCATTGGAAACTGTCATTTAGAGGCGCAAGTGTTCGGTACACAAAACCTGCTTATCACTTACAGTAATAAGCCTACCTTAAAAAGTTTGATACTTACTTTGATGGAATTCCTTCAAAGTTTCATTAAGTCAAACACCAACGTTACCTCGTGATCATCATGAATAATTCATTAAGAGATTCGGTTCCCATTCTGCATTTTCTCTTTGTTTTTGTTTGTTTGTTTGTTTCTTTCTTTCTTTCTTTTTGATTCACTAAAAAGAACCGGCTCGTAAGCGTCATTTGTTTGTGAATCGGACTGCACTGCACTTTTTTTTATTCACTAAAAGGAATCTCTTTGTTTTCCAGAAAATATATCCTAAAAAAATCTAACTGCTTCTCAAGCAAACAGATAGATTTTATATACATATTATACAAGGGAATAATCTGTGCCATTATTATGTATGATTGGGAATTAACCATCATTCATTTGATAAACTACATACACTATATTGCCAAACGTATTGGGTTGCCCCCTTCTAATGAACAGGTTTGACTACTTTAGTAATTTCCATGAGTATAAGTCTTAATGTTTAAGCATATAATGATATTCTAGGAAATTGTGTGCTTCTAATATTATAGCAACAGTTTGGACAGGGCCCTTTTCTATTCTAACATGACAATACCTCTGTGTATAAGGCAAGGTTCAAAAAGAAAATGATTGATTCAGTCAGTGTGGAAGAACTTGACTGGTCTGCATAAAACCAAGTCCTAATCCCAGTTTAACACATCTGGTGTGACTGTAAATGCAGACCTTGAGCCAAAAACTCATCACCAAACACCAATGACTTGTACATATGGGTACAGTCATTTTAGACACTTCCAAAACTGTTGCAACAGAGATGGAAATACAATTTTTAAGTACTTGAATTATGTTCCCATCGTTGTTGCCACAGATTTGGAAGTGCATTTTTCTGTTCTAAAGAAGGGGGTGTCCCAATACTTTTGTCTATATAGTGTGTGTACAAGTCATTGGTGTTTGGTGATGAGTTTTTGGCTCAAGGTCTGCATTTACAGTCACACCAGATGTGTTAAACTGGGATTAGGACTTGGTTTTATGCAGACCAGTCAAGTTCTTCCACACTGACTGAATCAATCATTTTCTTTTTGAACCTTGCCTTATACACAGAGGTATTGTCATGTTAGAATAGAAAAGGGCCCTGTCCAAACTGTTGCTATAATATTAGAAGCACACAATTTCCTAGAATATCATTATATGCTTAAACATTAAGACTTATACTCATGGAAATTACTAAAGTAGTCAAACCTGTTCATTAGAAGGGGGCGACCCAATACTTTTGGCAATATAGTGTAGGCCTAAATTGAGTGAACTCTGACTTAAATGACTCTGAATTCTTCTGTTTCCTCTGTTGACTTCACAGGTATAACAGCACTGTGCACAGTGGCCCTGATTGCTGTGGAACGGCTGTTTGTAGTGTGCAAGCCTCTGGGTACCATCACATTCCAGACCAAGCACGCCGCAGGAGGGTTGGCGTTATCCTGGCTGTGGTCGCTAATCTGGAATACTCCGCCTCTCTTTGGCTGGGGGAGCTACCAGCTGGAGGGAGCCGGCACATCCTGCGGACCCGACTGGCAGAGTCGAGATCTCAAGAATGTGTCTTACATCATCTGTTATTTCTCACTCTGTTTCGCTGTGCCATTCATCATCATTGTGGTGTCATATTCATGGCTGCTCTACACACTAAGACAAGTAGGACATTGTCCCGGTTTGAGCTGCTGAAATTAAGTTGCAGTGGTGGACAGTAACGAAACATTAGTACCTGAACTTTGTCAGAGTATTTTTATTTTGAGAAATGTTTACTTTTACTTCAGTGTACCCTGCACACCTACACCACGGAGACGTCTATTTGACGTCTGCATTTACATCGGCAAGACAGATTTTTTAGAGTGTTTGTTCATCTGCAATATGTCTACTTGATTTGTGTACTTAGTCCACCACTGGTTGTTTGAAAGAATATTTTCATTGACAGGTAGCTAAGGTAGGTGGATGTATGGCTGCGAGGGCAGAGTCTAAGGTGGCGTGGATGGTGGTGATGATGGTGTTGGCATTCCTCGTGAGCTGGCTGCCGTATGCCACTCTGGCTCTAACCGTCGTCTTCGAACCTGATGTCCAGTTGTCCATGCTGGTGAAGGTGGTACCCATATACATGGCCAAGAGCAGCACTGTTTACAACCCCCTGATCTACATATACATGAACAAACAGGTGAGTAAAACAAGCAGATGAATCATATGGATTGATATAATTTGCCTAAGTTTAACACAATAAAGACATTCATTTCACATCAAGCTCAAAAACATACACAAGATTTTAAATCTCACCATGTCCCTTTGGGGTCTAATGTGGTATAAATTAACAATGTAGTAAAGATATGCTGTCTTTTCTAGTTCCAGAAGTATGCAATACCACTTCTGATGTGTGGAAGGGATCCCTGGCCTTCAGAGGACGATGTATCTGATGTCCAGACCGTTGTGTCACCATTGAACAACAAAATCAGCCCAGAGTGACTTGCTGTATGTTTCACTACAATCATGTTAGAGCATGATGAATGTGCTTTTCTGCTAAAAGTGAGATGGTTTGATGAATGCAATTTTCTTTCCTGTATGTGTTTCCTATTGAAGTTGAGATGGGGCATACAGAGTGGCCTTTTTAAGACCAACAGCCTTTCATTCACATCACATCTGTGATTCACGGCTTCCTAAAGCTGTTCAGAACTAGCTGGTCTAGGGAGAGGGACATTCTCATTCTAGACAGCATTTGAATGGAAAAATATGTATACCTTCTTGAATGAAAGACAAGACGGACAGTATTTTTTGTCATTTTCTCACAAGAAAAAAATGCTTTTTATGCTCTTAATTTGGTCAACTTTTAGGTTGTATACTAGCTTATACTGAACTTTTTGTCTACTGTAGAAACATTTAAAGCCATAAAACTTTACTAATACGTTTATTCAGCAACAGTGCATTAAACAGATCAAAAGTGACAGTACAGACAGCAAATTTGGTCTTTCTTGAGCACCAAATTAGAATGATTTCTGAAGGCTCATACTAGAGATTCAGCTTTGCATCATAAGAATAAATAATTTACAATATATTCAAAAGGAAAACAGTTATTTTAAATTGTAATAATATTTCACTATATTAAAGTTAATAAATATAAATGCAGTTTTGGTGGGCATGGAGACTTCTCAAAACATTCAAAAATCTCGATTCTAAAACTCTTAAATGCTACATCACCTACTCCCAGAGCCCCAGATGAATCTTGCAATATAATCAGATTAATTTTTCACATTTCTTTCCAATTAAAGACACCTTGACCCATAAATCTACTGAGGAACTCATTTTTTAGCATTGAAGTCTTTCCATAGCTATACGGAAGTGTTATGGTAATGTTATGAATTGTTTCATGTTCTTGTATAAATAAGTGACACAGTTGTTAGTTTATTCATTAAGTTTATTCTGTATTAATCATTAGAAAATAAAATTTCAATATTGATTAAAATCAAGTCCAGGCCAAAATAAATAGGAAAATTACAAAAAAAAATGTATCAATACAAAACCTAGAGGGATATTATAAGTCATCTGCTACGAAGAGAAAACCTTTTTTTCTTTTTCTTCATGGAATAAAAACCATAACAGAGCAAAGATAAAGACTTTCAAATAGAGAACATCACCACGCATCTTTCCGTTACTTCTGTACATATGTTACACTATAATCTTATGTTTCCTTACAGCATTAATAAGAAAAAGTATATAATAATAGTAGTAGCAACAACTCTAGATGAAAATGTGATAATCAACAGATGTGGCTCTGGAAACTTGTGTAATACTTTTTTCCATTTTTTTGTTAACATATCAATGTTAACAATACAGAGGAGTGCACCTTTTTTCCCCTCCCTTCTGTTTGTCCCAGCACTGAAAGGTGAAATGTAAATGACAAATATAGATTTCACTAAACCGTACGCACAGTCACAGAAAATAGTACAAAATTCGCCCAACTTGATACACAAAATATGAATGGAAAACAAATTGCACGTTACAGAAATTTGTGCAAAGACGAACAGCAATGTGCTAATATTAAAATCCCATTGGTATATTAAGAAACCAAATTTTTTTCTTTCTTTTCAGGAGTCCCTGACACGAGGTAAAAGTTAAATCTTTAGTTTAACAAGTTTTTTTGAAAAGTTTTTTCTTTATTAAAAATAATGCATATTTTATTGTCCTTACCAGTAATTGCTACGAATAGTACAATGTGCCAAGAATGTGCATTGGTCCGTTTACAAGATACAGTATAATTGACATGAAGACCAGAACACAACGTCATGGGTTTTTTTGTATTTTTTTTCCAAACGGATCATTTCAGAGAGCCCTTTCAGATGTGCACACGCAGTGTTTCATGACAGTATTCGGTTGACTGAAAAGCACAGTACTCTTTCAGAAACACAAGAGATCAATAACACTCAAGAACAAGAATTCCAACAAACCCCACATTTCCCTTTATTTAAGCTGTACTGAAGCTTTACACTTCACGGCAGTGGCCTTTGCAGTCAAACTTTTTTTTCTTTTTGCCCATAATGCATTAATTCAGCATTAATCAGCATTAATTTGCCTGTTAGAAATGACAAAAGGTCAATTGAATTGATGTATCCCAAGTTGAGGCATAAGGACAGATTTACAACACCTTAAAGGCAAAAACGCTCACAAAAAGGACGCTTCAAATGCTGATATGTTTCCCCTGCATTAAAAGAGGTATTTCCAGAAGCCAGAGCTTAAGTGAGAGGTGGAAAGAAAGAAACAAAGAAAGAGTAAAATAAAACAAATAAGGGGGAAAGTATTGCTTAACCAGTGTCTTGTCCTGCTTAAAGTAACAGTGCACCCAGAAATGAAAACTCTTATCGTTTACCCCTCTTTAACTTTCTAATTCAAATTCTTCTAAACTTTAAATTATGTTTTTTTTTAATGCCACATGAAAGCCAGAATGAAGTAAGCCTGCTCTGACCCACCTCAGCCCCTAGTATCAAAGTATACAGTTGAATTTGTATCTGTGTAAATGCATTCATTCCACCTCTAAGCTGCATTAAACACTTAAATGCCACTTCAGAAGCACTTCTGTGCCACCTTTGCAGTGTAAATTTGGCATATGATTACATTTTCATTACATCAATGCATCTGGCAGATGCTTTTATCCAAAGCGACTTGCATTGCATTTTTGAGGTGTACATTTTATATTTCCTCTACTGTTTTAAATAGAAGAATGCTATATAATAAATTTTGAGCAGGAAAATTCTTCAAAAATTCTTCAGGAGAAATATAAAACTATTAAGTTGTCGATCATATCTCAAAAAACTGGATTTTTAAGTCTAAGTTCATTGCAAAATATGCATATATAATAGGGATGCACGATATTGGATTTTTGCCGATATCTGATATGCTGACATTTTTTAACTCATTTTGGTCGATAGCCGATGCCGACATATTTCCTTTTTTTTGGAAACTTTAGTTGTTGTTTTTTCAGACAAATGCAGTGGTAACCAGTGTTATTTGTGTATTTTACTTTTATTTTATTACAAGTAGGCCAACAGCACCCCACTAAGGAATTAAAACGCCTTACCGTACAGGCATTAGGACCCAAGGGAGGCTGTCGCTGCTGCCACGGCACGAGCTAGTGACTGTTGACTCTATCGTACAAAAGATGCGTCATTCTTTATGCGCATTGTCAGATTAAATGTGGCGTTCCAAAACAGTGAATCTAATCACTATTTAGGCAAAGGTTCACTTCAATAATGACCACACTGCTGACGTGATCTTATCGCTAGCAGCACACCCTAAGAACACGTTATTCGTCTTATCGGCAAGGCATATAGGCATAATTTTTCATCAGCCGATGCCGATGTTTACATTTTAAGCCAATATCGGCAGATTCAGATAACGTTCCAATAATACCATGTATCCCTAATATATATGAATATTTTATGGGAGAGGTGGCTCTCTGGTTGAATTTTCTGTATAGAATCATAGTTTGTAGCTGAAATTCAGCTCTTAAACATGAAAGTTGAAAAAATGCAAACAGATAGCTTCAACAAAAGCATACACCATTGATTAACAACCTTGTGGCTCACAGCAGATCTGTCTTTAAAGGTTTATCAGTCATCATTAAAAATCAGTTTTCCAAATCATTAAAAATCAACTTTTTCCACTGAGGAAGAAACAATTTGAGGGTCAGTGAATAAAGACAGAATTTTCATTTTGCCTGAACTGTTCCTTTAAGGATTCATGATGCTAACATGCACTTCAAGCAACCCCCGAAACTCCCCCATCATCACATTTTGTCATCGTAATCAACATCATTATAAAACTAAAGGAAGATTTCAATATTGAAAGTACACCTTAATGCGTTAGTGGTGGAAATGATTCGCTAATCCGAAACCCTTGCGGTAGAGCGCTATTCCTAGATCAGCTATTCCTAGATCAGCCAGTGGCAGCAGGCTTTTCCAAGTGGCAGCATGTTCCTGGTGAGGGTCGTACAGTTTAATTGCAGACTAATTAAGCAGCATTGTTAATGCACAAAGCATTTACCATTGCACCTTCCTGTACACCTCCACGGCACAAAATATGCAACGAAACACGAACCCTTAAAATTCGACAGACTCATTCAATCTAGAGCACGATTAAGACACGATTCTGTAAGCCCTACTAAAATCCTCATAAAGGGGGGGTCGATGCTCGTGCCCCATACTGCATGCTGTAGATTTTAAAGGAACACTACGTCGTTACGCTTATGAAACGGACACTGAGAAAACAACTTGCATATCTTGTGCGGGTGTGTCACAGACGTAACCTCATAGAAAATTGGCTTTTTTGTTCTATACTTTTCACAAATGCGTAAGAATGCATATGAGCAAAGAATAAAGGCAAAGAATTTAATAATAAAGTACAGTACCTATTAAAATAACACCAAATTTCGTCTTTTTTGTAATGCAATAACATCAATTAGGATTAATATTGCTGATTTTCTTTTTTGTACAGTACATAATTACAAAATATATGTCTCTTTACAAAGTTTTCTTTTGCTTTATATATTACAAGTCATTTACAGCATATTATGAAATATCAAACAGGCTATCCTAAATTAAAAAAATAACCTGTCTGCTAGTGCATTCAACAAAAATGCTGAAATCCTTTCCAAATCCACAAACCTGCATGATATCCTTATTGTAAACCAGTGCTGTAGAATAAGCGTTTGTTCTCTAAAATATGCACTTGACCTTAAACGGTACTAAAATAGTCGTACGGGGCGAGTCGAAACTAAAGCCTTTGTTGAGGGATATGCCGTACTTAGCTTGCATTGAGTTTGCAACGTGCTTGATATGCAAAACCCTTAATAAAGTGACTGAGGTAATGACATTCGTTTTGATTGTCATCACCGTGGAAACAGCCTGCCCCCCCACCCCCACCCAGGTACCGCCCCTCGCTGCTCATTGGTCCATTTCCTGCAGTGACGGTACAAGCAGCCAATTAAAGTTCACCTCCAGAGTTTGAACGAGCTCCTCCCCGGCGCCATGACTACCAAGTTCCTACGCGAACAGGAAGTGAGCGAGCGGCACCGATGCGTCCGTTCTTGTGGTGCCTTTCTGCTCTGCTGTAAAGGCACTTCTTTAGGTAGTAAGCCAGTAAATCTACTTTAGATTTGTTTGTTTCACTGATCAGTTTCTGAGGAACAGCAGCGGCCGCTAACCAGGTGCTATAAAGTGGTAATGCATATCATTTCGTCCGCCAGGTCCTCCTCGTACTGCGGTCTGGGTTCGGGTTCTGGATCCTCGTCACTGTAGTTAGCCGAGACATCCTGCATCTCGTAGTCTCTGTGGCCCATTATGGGAAAGACGTTGACGCCGTTGACTCCCGGCGTAATGCCGCCGTTCAGGAGATGGCTGGCGGCGCTCTCCATTTCGTCGATGGTCATCTCGCACGCATCTGCGATCTCGTGCTTCGTGGCGGCCACGAACTTTGGATCCTTGGCGTATCGACCCAGTCCTTCTGATATCAAGACCTGCTCAAAGATGAGGAGGAGAAAATTATGCTTTGTTCTGTCAACATAATATTGGATTTGGTCTTCACTGGCACCCTGGTAGCATGAGACCACAAGGTGTTTAAATGTAAAAAAATGTAAATTTATGCAAAGTTTTGACTACCGCAGTGATTTTAATGCATTTTTAATTTGGCCTTTATATAACAGTGTCTCTGACTTAAAACTGTTTACAATATTGTAGTGAAACATACCACAACATTTACAACATTACAATGATTTTGCAAATAAATATATACATACATGCATGAATTAGCTGTTTATTATTATACATTTTATGTTGGTAAACATACATAAAATTATACATAATTATTTGTGTATATGTTCTCATTACATTTTAAATCTACATGGCTACAGTTGCTGTTTGGTTAATGATGGTTTTAAAAAAAATAAATAAATGGGTTTTTATTACTATATATTTTTTGTATTGGTAAATATACATACATATTTTTCTTTGTGTTTATTTTAATATATATTTTTTTATTTTTGCATTCTGATTTGAATCTACTTGGATACTATGGCTGTAAACGTAAATGAGTAAGTATATAAAAAATGTATAGCTTTTATTTCTCTCTCTCTCTCTGTGTCTAATTTTGGTGAATATACATAAATTTTTTCTGTTTTTGTTCGTTGTATTTATTTATTTACTTAAAGTTTAAACCTAATTGGCTACAGTAGCTACATTTGCATTACCCTTCATATTGCGCAAACTGAAATTGCGAATTGAAAATACGGCCAATGGAAACATTTTCTACATCTCCTTTGATTTAAAATAATGGCTAGTGCAGTGGATGCGATATACGTAAACCTACCAACATCTGTTGCCATGACTTATCGCGAGACGGAAAAAATATGTTTCAGTTGCATAACATCGGTAAATGGAAACGGCGTAATTTTGCAATAGTTTTTTATTGATATTTATAAAATATCGCAAAAGTTTTGCGCAAATCTGTAATGGAAACTAGGCTAATGACAATTTCTCTGATTTAAATTAAACAAGTAAATAAATAAATAGCTTTTATTGCTATATATTTTAATTAGTAAATATAAAAATATACATAAATGTTTCTCTATGTGTTTATCTATTTTATTTTATTTTTTGCATTCCAATTTGAAACTATTTGGCTACGGTGGCTGTTGGTTAAAATTATTTTTTCTAATTTAAAATAAATAATAAATAAATACATTTATTAGTAATGTGCAGTAAATAGGTAATTTACTTAATAAATGTATATAAACAAATATTTTCCTTGTGTTTGCATGTTTGTTTATTTAGCGTTCCAATTTGAATCTACTTAGCTCTGTTTAAATTAAATTTAGATAAATAAACTTTGAAAGTGTTTCATAGCAAATACATAAATACTGAGACATCTCCTGAAAGTCATCATACCCCAAAAAAAAAGCTAAAAAAGATGCTGATTTTCACAATGTTTGCCAGCTTCCATCTCATAAATGGTAAAAGAGGTCTCCGACTCACCGCCTCGACCAGGCTGGTAGCGCTGCCTCTCTTCTGGTGGTACTGGTTTCTGTACTCGGGTGGAACCTGCAAGTGAACAGGCGAGTAGTTCCTCTGGTACTCGGGGTCATCTGTATACCACGAGCTCTTCCTGATGGATGAGTGGCTGCTGTGGGCGCTGTCCCTCAGAGGACGGTCCACGCGGATAAGCGGCGTGTAGTATGGCGTTCGGTCTTTACTTGCAGGAGTGGGAGGAGGTGACGCCCACGATCTGGTAGATTGAGTAGGTGAAAGCTTGTGAGCCCTGCTGGAGTCTAGACCCGCTACTGCCATCACCTGGACCAACAAGTACAGTGGCCAATAGAAATGTGTTGTTTTAACATACAGTGCAATTTAAATACAGCAAAAATACTGTACATAATACTATGCTGGCATGTAAGGTTGTAATTAATTTGAATAATATTTCAATAGTTGATCAATTTCTTGCATGCTAATTTATACTCTATTTATAAAATAAGTATTATCTGTAAATATTAAAACAAAAAAAATGAAAACACTGTCATGAAAACCAAGTTTTTCTAAATGAATTAAACATGGACTAATGAAATTATTCAAAACAAACAGTCATAGTAATAAAGAACCAACTTTAAACATATTAGACACGAATGTGTCAATATATTGTAAAAGAATGTGTGTGTGTGTATGTATGTATATATATATATATATATATATATATATATACACACACACACACACACATATACTACTGGGCCGTTGAATGCTTGAATCTGATTGCCTGATGAATGTTCTAAGGTGTGCAATTATTTCAGGGAAACGCACGGCGAACGTAGTTCCAGGCAGCTCTTGACCGCATTAAAATTCCATATCACTTCGCCAAATGATTTCTGTTATTTCAAAGGTCCTTATAGTTTACAACAGCAAAATAACCAAAACCCACAATGACACTGGCCAAACAAATAAATATAGTAACCAATAGGATAAAAACGTCAGATCATTTCCACGTTTTGCCACAAAATTACGTTTTATTATGTATGGAAAGCACATACTCTATTTCTCTCGCTCTCTCTCCCTACAGACGCACACACACACGGAAACATATGCGCTAATGTTGTTAGTGCTACTCTCATTAAAATAGTTTAGCAGCTTAAAAGCTACATGACATTTCTCACAAGCGAGCTAATAACCGTGCTATTCTTTGAAGAAAATTAACTTAAAGTTTTACTTTTAGTAGAGACGCTGCTGGCGAACACAGTTGAGAGAAGTAATCTCTCTCTCTCTCTCTCTCTCTCTATCTAATTACTATAATATTGATTTCTCGTTAGAAATAACATCAGAAGTGCAAAAAGTTAGTCAGAAATATACATTTACACAAAAATTGACCACCAAACGCAACTTTCAGACGCCATCTTTATTTTTTTAGCCCAACCGTCACGAAATGGAACGCGCAGGATTGTGGGATATCAAAGGCAGCGAAGGATACATCTATGCTGAATTCAAAATTCGATCAGAAGAAGGTACCTCCGGAAACAGGAAGTGAAGCAGATTTTGGATTCGGACATGCCTTGACGCCTTCCTGCCTTGGAATGCTGCCTCCGAAGGCAGAATTTTAGAGCTTTCGAACGCAGCCTCTACAAACATACACCTTTGTTTACGTCTGTGTGTTGCTCGGCAACCACTTTGTTGCAACCAAAACCGTTTCTGAGGAACTACATTGTTTGGCAGAAGAATAATGTTTAATATCTTTACATTTTATTTTGCCAACCTTGCTACATATATGGAATAACCATTTTATAAAAGCAATAAGCCCCGTGAAGCCGTGGTTTAGCTGTTATAAATTCGCTGTAAACCATGACTTCTTGGGGCTTATTGCTTTAATATTATATATATATATATATATATATATATATTTATTAGTGCTGTCAAACGATTAATCGGGATTAATCACATCCAAAATAAAAGTTTTTGTTTACATAATATATGTGTGCTGTGTATATATATATATATATATACACACACACACACATATATATAAATAAATATTGTTTATGTTTATTATTATTACTAATATTATTTTTTTTATTATTATTATTCTGTCATATACTCTACGTTACAAAACAATAATTTTACCTGGTGTTGCATGAGATGTAATGGAAGAGCGGTGTGCTGGTGAGGAAGATCGTCTTGACTGCTCTGTCTGCGCAGACACTCAAAATTAAACGACGGTCTCCGATTACCTATAAACGAGAGCGTTTAATATTTTTGGACATTGATGCTGAACAAAGCTGAACCATTAAGCTGAGGGCCAAGTAAGGAACCCCAAGACTTGCCTTGCGGTGTTGGAGGAAGCAGTCTTCTCTTTGGTGACCTACGTGAATCATGATAAAGCGGCAGCTCGTCATCCTCATAGTAACTGTCAGGATGATGGTAACCCCGCGGCGTCTCGTATTCCTGGTCACTGTTGGGGTACCTGCACAAGGACATGTAAATTCCCTCGGATAAATTTCTGTAAATGTGTTTTATTTGAAAAGGGCCGTGGAGCAGTTGCAACAGTTTTACCTGTCACCCGACAGCATGCTGTCATCTTCGTAAAACTCCTCTCCGCTGTAGTACTCTCCAGAGTTACGATCTTCTTCATACTCCTCTTCGCGGCATATAGTGGGTCGTCTTCTGTTGCTGCCCTGTGACCTGCGTGAAGGTCAAGAGGTCAGTGAGAGGCCGGTTAGAGTGTGATCAACGAGTCAGCGAATAACCATGCACTACCATGCAGACGTACGGCTCCAGAGTGCAGTGACAGGGTTAGACCTCATTTGAAAACAAGCTAAATCGTATCAAGACAGCTGTCAGCAGTGTCGCAGCCCTTCTAGCTTCTGCACAGAGACTTTAGTAAATAGCTGTACAGTCTTAAGAAATCTAGTCTCAGCTCAGAGATATTCTACTTGAAGCTTTCCTTGTACCGAGTCTAGATGTCTTCAGTGACTGTGAAGCATAGACCTTAGAGTGAATACTCTACATTTTATTGACATAAAAATGAAGCTGTGAAAGAAGTACAGTTTGTTGAATGTATTATACTGTGCTGGAGAGTCGCTAACTAAAAATGCTACTAACTTAACTCTATTTTGACAGTAGCTGTTTTTTAAAAAAAGTGTAGGATATATATATATATATATATATATATATGTCAGCAACGCAGTGTATTCTGTGATTTGGGGACACCGACACTACAGTAGAGACTGAGTAATAGTGGAGGTATAAAGTTAAAATTTCAATTATAGAGTTAAAAACACATTAGAATGTAGAACGCTTGCTGTGTTGAACTGCCATCTGCTCTCATGACTGGAGTGAAAAACGGATCTGAAATGAAGTGCGATTTTCTGCTTTTCAGCTTAGAAACAATCCGCTTAAATTTATAAGTGCTCATGCCATGAATATTGTACGAAAACACGTTTGGAAATGTTATGTGAGATATAGCTCGTTGCGATCACGCTCTGTGTTCATAAAGCAACGCTCCCTTGGTTTATTGTTTAGCAACTGTTGGTAAGAAATCGTGTATTTGTTCTATTTAAGTACAGTAAAACTTTTTAGTATCAGAATACAATTCATTTCAGATCGGCATTACAGAGGGTCGTACTGTTATTTTATCCCTTAATGCTTTAACATTAAGAAATTAGGGAGGTCTGATGATATGTGTTGATCAACTGGCTGAGATCAAGCTATGTTCTGTGTGTGCTACAGAAGAACGCCGTATGATTTCTATGATCGTGTTCTGGCCATATGACTGAGCGCTCGAATGAACGCAAGGGATTCAACTATTAGTCCGTTTATTCTAAGCAAGTGCAAGCAGCTATTAAAAATATTAACGCAAATACGGGCGTTTTTTCCTCTGGTGAATTGTATTTGTAGGCTACTTAGCGTGTCCCCAAATTGAACGCACTGGCACATGGAAACACCATATCAGATTAGATTACGTCTCATGTAAACAGTCCACCGAATCTTTCAATCGGAATGATTTTAATCGGAATGTCAAAAAAGTGTACAAATGTAAACGTGGCTAGTGGTGTGCAGTGGTGTTCTGAAATGAGGAGACCTCAAAGTTTTTTTTTTTTTTGTTGATCAAATGTAAATTCATGTCCCAGTCACATTTTTTTGGTTAAATAAACATTACTTACACTATCAGAAAAAGAAGAAAAAAATATTTTTTATATTTTTACATTAACAATGTAATAAATATTCTATTATTCTATTCTATATTCTAGCCAAGTGTGAATCTCATCAAGTTAGTGTTTTTAAGCATTTTACATTTACTGTATTCAAAATTAATAAGGCAGTAACAATTTAAACCATATTTTATTTGTTAACTTTTAACTATTTTCGAATTTTTCGAATCATTAGTCATCAAAGCTCAGTAAATATCCCAATTTGTAATATTTGCATTGTTTTATTTTTGTACTACAATTTTTTTCCCTGATCCAATATTTTGAGGAGGCACTGCCTCCATTGCCTCCTTGGAGGAAACACCCCTATATATAAAGCCAATTATATAAGAAAATTAGAAACATAACTGGAAATAAATAACTAAAACTGAACTAAAACTAAAATAAAGATGAATTAAACCTAAATATTAATATTATTATAATATTAATAATAAGACAAATGCACTATAAAATGACTAAAAATAAAATAAAATAAAATGAAAACTGAAAATATAAAATAAATAAAATAAATTTACTATATATATAAAACTATATTAGTATATAAATAATACTAAAATAACACTGTTTGCAACATGTAGCTGTCTAGCTTGACAAAACACCATATCCTGGTTTTTTTTGAGACAATACATTTGCTTATAACAGTATTTATACATTTATACAGTATATATACATATTTTATACAAACTGGAGTATTTTCTAATACATATTCATTGAAAGATAAATACTGCTCTGATTACAAAAATACATTTTAAATAAATAATTTTTTCATTGTGTATTTAAATATATTCAGTATAATATGAAAAAGACTGCACCCTAAAACAGTTTATATGTTGTTAGCTACTTTTTTGTTAGTAACGGTGTAATTTTCTATAAGAATAGCTACTTTAAAAAAATAAATAAAAATAATAATAATAAAAATAATAATAGTAGCATTATTGTAATATGTATTTAAAAACATGAACAGTGTGTTACTTGTGAAATTACTGCTTCAAAATGATCATTCAGCATGTGATAAAAAAAACGAAAAGAAAAAAAGAACATGTTCTTTCATTTGAATTTGTCTAAATAAATAAATAAGATGTTGAGCAAACTATACTTATGACTCACAGCCATGCTTTTGTCAAAGAAAGATATGGCATTGGCATCTACTCTAAGGTCTAGACAGACTTACAGCCCCACTGGCCCAATAAATAAGACATCTGAACACCCTTGCAGAGGTGAACTTAAAGGACAACTCTTGTTTTAGAAAAATAAACCACAATAATTTAACTATAAATAAACATTGTTTAAGTGTTATTTGCATTTCTATGAAGTATTAATCTGATGAGTCATCCTTTAAGGCAAGCATTTCATTTTGTTAGCACCAGTTATCCAGCAGACACATGCAACAAGCCCCTCCTCTTTTCCTTCATCACCCAGTCACAACACACAGAGACTCAAGGACGCATCCTGATTTGTTAATGCGTTCCTATCAACTCTTTCTAGCTTTGTAGTCAATCTGTGTGTGTGTATATAAGGCCCTGTCCCAAATAGCGCTCTCAGTCCTTCAAGAGCACCAGTCTTGCAGACATGTAAAGTCAACTTAAACCACCATATGGGACAGGGCCGAGGTGGAAATCCCAACGCTGTTACCCACCGAACACAATTCTGCTTATCATTCACCGTCTGTTTCTCTACAAGCATTAGTACCTGCTATGTGAACATATAATACCTAATGTAACATACCTAATATACGTCTCATAGTAGCGCCTTCTGTTCCAGAAAGCAGAGAGATGGTTAAGAGAAAGCATTTCGGTTAGGAAGGAACGAGAGAAAGGTGGAGAAAAGCAGAGGAATAGGATAAGGGAATGGATGAACACATATCATACAGTATATACATGATACATACAGCATTTGTCTATATGTGAGGCTGTTTTCACACTTGGTTGAACTGCTTTGTCAAAACCAGAGTTGAAAAACGCCACGTCTTCAGTCCCTCACGTGTGTTTTTATTCAGCATTATGTGATTTAACTAGTTTGATAAGCACCAAAAAGATGGAAATTTTGGCTTCACTTTTGTTGGTAAAAAAACTGACCATGGAGGGTCTGAACATTTGATTAATTTTGGAGTCAGTCGCCCAAAACCTGTGCCAACAAAAATCCAAAGTTTCACTCTCTTTTGCTTATAAATGAACCAATTGGTTTAAAAACATAATTCTGTTTCCTCTCAAATTCCTTGGGTCAATCTAACAAGGATTTTAACAAAAAGTCTTTGTTAATCATATAAATGTTGTCTTATGTTTGCTAAATTTTTCTCAGATTTCCTCATTAATCTTGTCAGGTTTCTGAAACCCTTCACCCAGAAATAGCCTCATTACAGTGATGAGACAGGAAAGTAAAACTGTATCTTGGCATTCAATATCAAGGTTGGCAAACTTCCTGAACACCTCAAATGGACTTGGGTCTGCACCAAATGTGCTAGAGTAAAGCTACACACTCTCATTGTAATTTGCAACTATTTTACGTTTTGGAAAATTAGTGACTAATTCATCTTAATTTGTATGTTGTACAATCTGCTTAAGACCCACTGACAGTTAGCTTTAGGAGTGGTGTTAGGGGTGAAACTTCATACAAAATTTTGCTCTAAAAATCATCCATACGAAACACTGTGTATGAATTCAATCAGAGTCAGCACCTCGTAAAATAGTTACATTTTCTCATGAGATGGGGTTTGTGAAAACACCTTGAAGAAAACATGGTATCACCATGGTCAGATAATGGACCAGCATAGGTGAGAGGAGGACAGTGGGTGGGACAAGGGCAAGGTGGTTTGATTCGAAGGTGGTTAAATGCTAAAAAGGAAAATAATCTAAATCTAAAGGTACGGTCACATCAGCAAAATTTTGGCCAAATTTTGAGGTCAAAAAGATCAGTTGTCTATTGTCAATAATATAGCGATGAATGAAGCCCAGCTCACACAAAAGTCACTTTAAAGGGGTCATGAACTGTTAAATCAAAATTCCCTTGATCTTTTGATATATAAGAGGTCATTGTGCTATAAAAACTTTCTGTAAGTTTCAGAACTCAAAACCTTCTCGTTAGTCTAAAAACAGCTTATAATGAAACCAGTCTGCCAAAACGGGTTGTGGAATGTCACTTTAGTATGGTTAAACACTGCCTCCGCAGAAGAAGATCAACACCCGCTTTGACGTCACTGTCCGTTTAGCCCCACCCACCGATTCACGCATGTAATTGACTAAAGAGGAGAAAACAGATCTACGCAGAAACCAAGCGACAAAAACTTGATTTAATTAACTTTATTTTTAATGAAGTGCCAGACTGTGTCGGAAAGACCTTGGTCCTTTGTTCACTTCATTTTACCGCGGATTCGTTTACAAACAAGGCACAATTAGACACAGGCATTTCCGAAAGACTGAAACTAAAAGACGTTGCTGTGCTGACTATATTGGATCCGACAATAATGTCGCAACACA
>JAFVLL020038245.1:0-25866 GCA_021397915.2 Tor tambroides | reverse complement strand
AAACCACTGGAGTGCGGTACCTGAGATGCCCTTTCTCAATAGGGTTGACAGGAGGATCTGGTGGTTGACCGTATCAAAAGCAGCGGACAGATCCATATATATATATATACACACACACACACACACACACACATACATACATATACACACAGTGCCTTGCAGAAGTTTTTTTTTTTTTTTCACAACAATCTACATTCCATACACCATAATGAAAAAGCAAATAACAGGTTTTTAACATCTTTGCAAATTTATTAAACATAAAAAACTTAAATGATTGCATAAGTATTCAAACCCTTATCTGGGACAGTTGAAATTTAGCTCAGTAGTATTCATACTGTTTGTAGATGTTACTACACTTTGAGTGAGGTTAACCTGTGGCTAATTCAATTGAATGGGTATGATTTGGAATGGCACACACATCTTAATAAAAGGTCTAACAGCTGAAAATGCATATCAGAGCAAAAACCAAGCCCTGAGGTCAAAAGAACTGCCTGTAGAGCTCAGAAACAGGTTTGCGTCAAGCCACACATCTGGAGAATAGTTCAGAAAAAATGGTGATGATGATGATTATTATTATTATTATTATTATTATTATATGAAATTTTATTCTTTGTTTTGGAAAGTAGTTTAACCAAGACTGTATTTTCTTGATCAAATAAATGCTGTAACAACAGTAATATTGTGAAATATTATTACAATTTAAAATA
Organism: Tor tambroides; assembly: GCA_021397915.2. Classification (NCBI taxonomy): domain Eukaryota; kingdom Metazoa; phylum Chordata; class Actinopteri; order Cypriniformes; family Cyprinidae; genus Tor; species Tor tambroides. The sequence goes on along the minus strand of JAFVLL020038245.1, from coordinate 25,159 downwards.
GTACTCAAGAAACATCTAATTTTTGTGCAAACCATGGAGCATTTTTCAGGATTCATTGAAGAACAGAATAGAATAGAATAGAATAGAATAGAATAGAATAGAATAGAAATCTTTTGTAAAGATCTTTACTTTCAATTTTGATAATTTACTGTCAATTTAGAAAATGTCATTTTCTAATGTATCGTTGCTAAATAATTACTATTAGATATTACTAATTATTGTTTAAACACATTAAAGGTCCTTTCCCCTCCTGTCAAATTCTTATTTGGTTCAAATCCATTGTAAATGGTTTAAAAAAAAGTGATCAGTTCATCATAACGACTATGCAAAGCAACATTTGGTAATGCAAAATAATAATAATAATAAAGCCAACATTTAGTTTGAATTCTTGGGATGGATGAAAAACATTTTTGAAAGCCTAAGCACCCCCTTTCACTTACTTTGACTTACATTTAGGACTTGCAAGCCCTATTTTGTACCCTATTCCTGGAAAGTGCCTAATATCTCACACTCCTCTGGTGCCTTTTAAAGTCATAAACATCATCTAAAGTTCAGCAATTACATATAAATGCCAGCCAGGGAGAAAGACAGCTCAGAGGCAATTTCTCACGATGATTGAGGACTTTAAAACTTGTTTCTTTAGCTATTGCATTGATTGAACGGTGCACCAAGTCCAACATATTCCCTGAACAATTTAGAAAAACTATTTAATAAAAGATCTTTACATTAGGTATATTGTAAGTTAGCCCAAGTGAAATGCATAAATCATGACAAGGCACCAGAACGGGGTCTCACAGAAAGCTTCATATTATTTGAATGTAAACGCAGTAAGATTACCGTCCCCTGATGATTGGACACTTGACACAGTGTGGTGCACTCCCTCTTTCTGAGGATTAGTCAGTTTTTCGTGTTGTTTTAATTAAGCGTGAGCTGCGGTGTGTGTTCCCAGGGCCCCAGTGTGGCCGTGGGCACATCACAGCCTGCTGCACACCTGCTGTTTGCATCAGTCTGCACAGAAGCCTGGGGAGTCCTCGCACTCTTTCATTAGACACAGGCAGAGTGGCCCCGCTGGGACACCGTACCTCTAAGAGGGGGAAAAATGAGTTTGCCTTGAGACATCAAAGTGGTACAGCCAGAACTCTCAGAAGAAACTACATGTCAGAAACAAGCCAACAAGTTCAACAGGAAGTACATTTTAAAATATTCCTTTATTTAGAAGAACTATTTATTTTGTCATTTTTTAAACACTGATGGTTTAAGTGACAAAAAATGAGGAAGAAAAGTCATAAAATGTAACATTTTTTAAAAGTACTTGTAGAAAAAGGATTGTTTATAAAAATTTTTTTTTAAAAAGTCTGTTGTTTTGCTCTAAAAAGTTTAATTAAAGGGATAGTTCACCCAAATACGAAAAAAAAAAAAAAAAACTCATTTACTCACCCTCAAGTTGTTCCAAAACTGAATGAGTTTCTTTCTCCTGTTGAGCACAAAAGATGATATTTTGAAGAATGTTGGTAACCAAACAGTTGACGGTAGCCATTGACTTCTATTGTACTTTTTTTCCATTAGTATTGAAGTCAATGGCTACCATCAGCTACCGTCAACTAACGTTTGTGCTCAACAGAAAAAAGCTCATACAGGTTTAGAACACTTTAAGGGTGAGCAAATAATCAAAGAACTTTCATTTTTGGGTGAACTATCCCTTTAAGTCCACCTGAATAGAAATTGAATATGTATCGCTGTGTTTAAACAGAATTGCGTATATTGTGCTTCTTTTATAACTAAATTTTAAGTTATACTGCATTTTGTATCTCTTAATGGCACAAAAATGAGGATTGAACAAGTAAACAAGTGGAGGAAAACCATACAGAATATTGAGACTTGTTTAAAAATAATAATAATAATAATAAAAGTTATCTAGCAGTTTTCTTTAGGATTCCTCCTCTTCCTCCTGGGTTTGGCTGGAAGCAGATGTTTGGTGGACTGCTGTTGTCCTCCATTTAATTAGTCCAAATACAAAAGACAGAGTTCCGACTGCTGCCGAAACTGTGGCAATGAGCTACAGGAACAGAGGAAACATCTACTTGTGAAAATTAGTCCCTCATCATTACACAAATCATTATGATGTTAACACAGTAACCACAGGAGCTTCCCCATGAGGCGATCATGCAATTATACACTATTAACCAAATTAAACAAGGAGGAGTTCATCCAGGCTGTTTTTCTTTTCTTTTTTGATGTTGACTGTCTGACTTGCCTTATAATTGTATTCAGTTCTCCATGCTACAGTACGCTTTTGGTCCAGACAAACAAAAATCAATATTTCTACGCTAAAGACAAAAATACACAGACCTTTATTGCAGTATCCTGATGTAGTTGTAAAGATTGCAGGTGTGCACTGAACAGTGCCAGTGTGCAGGGCAGGTAGGCATCGGTGCTATTGGTCTCTCTACATCTACAGAAAAGATGGAGAAACAGACATGCTGTAATAGGTTGTTGTTACAACAGTACAACTGAGCTGTCTGAAGTGGATAATGGCAGTCTGAATGTTTCATGATTGTGGTGTTGTCTTACCTTTGGTACAGGGTGCTGAGAAGCATCTGTCGGTCTGTTAAGTGAAGGTGGAGCAAATTAAGCTCAGAAAGCACGCCGAACGGCAGAGCCTCTCCGCTTTGGACAAGCAGGCCAAGATTATACCAACCCTGAGGAAACAGAAAATCAAATCTGAAATGAATTTATCGAAATGAAAAACAAAAACAAATCAAACAAAACAACTCATAAAAAACACATACATACACAAAAAAAGCTAAATAAATAAATGAATAATGCAAAAAAATAAATAAATGAAAATCTTGTTAGAACAAATAAATATTGTGCATTAGAACAAATGAATAAATAAATATTTATAAATAAATGTTTTAACAAAATATCCCTTGTAAATAAAACAAAAAAACAAACAAAAAAACAAATAAAACAAATACTTGTTAGAGCAAATAAAAACAAACACAGCTTGTTAGAAGAAATAAAAGTTTGTTAGAACAAATAAAACAGTTTCTTAGAAAAAAATAAGTATGTAAATAGTTACAAATAAAATAACTTGTTAGAACAAAAACAGGTACAAACAAAAACTAAAATAAACAAAGCTTATTAGAACAAATATAGCTTGTTAAAACAAACAAATAACTATTGTTAGATAAACTAGATTACTGTTAGATTCACTGATCTATAATAGAGCACATTCATTGTATATAGATCAGTGGTTAGATTACTAAATAAACAAACATACCTTGTTTGAACAAACAAACAAATTATTTAGCTTCTGTTTAACTTTTTCCCCAAATAATGACTTGAAATTACTCATTTATTAAATGTGACCCTGGACCACAAAACCAGTCTTAAGTCGCTGGGGTATATTTGTAGCAATAGCCAAAAATACATTGTATGGGTCAAAATTATTGATTTTTATTTTATGCCAAAAATCATTAGGATATTAAGTAGAGATCATGTTCCATGAAGATATTTTGTAAATTTCCTTTACTTTAATTACTGCCTCAATTGGTGTGGCATGGAGGTGATCCAGTTTGTGGCACTGCTGAGGTGGTATGGAAGCCCAGGTTGCTTTGACAGTGGCCTTCAGCTCATCTGCATTGTTGGGTCTGGTGTCTCTCATCTTCCTCTTGACAATACCCCATAGATTCTCTATGGGGTTCAGGTCAGGTGAGTTTGCTGGCCAATCAAGCACAGTAATATAATGGTCAGCAAACCACTTGGAAGTGGTTTTGGCACTGTGGGCAGGTGCTAAAGTCCTGCTGGAAAAGGGAATCAGCATCTCCATAAACCTCGTCAGCAGATGGAAGCATAAAGTGCTCCAAAATCTCCTGGTAGACGGCTGCATTGACTTTGTGTTTTATCAAGTCCAATGGACCAACACCAGCAGACATCACGGCACCCAAAATCATCACAGATTGTGGAAACTTCACACTGGACTTCAAGCAGCTTGGATTCTGTGCCTCTCCAGTCTTCCTCCAGACCCCAGACCTTGATTTCCAAATGAAATGCAAAATTTACTTTTGTCTGAAAAGATGACTTTGGACCACTGAGCAACAGTCCAGTTCTTTTTCTCCTTAGCCCAGGTAAGATGCTTCTGATGTTGTTTCTGTTTCAGAAGTGGCTTGGTAGCCCTTTTCCTGAAGACGTCTGAGCATGGTGACTCTTGATTCACTGACTCCAGCTTCAGTCCACTCCTTGTGAAGCTCTCCCAAGTGTTTGATTCGGCTTGCTTGACAGTATTCTCAAGCTTGCGGTCATCCCTGTCGCTTGTGCACCTTTTCCTACCCAATTTCTTCCTTCCAGTCAACTTTGCATTTAATATGCTTTGATACAGCACTCTGTGAACAGCCACCCCTGTCAGCAATGACCTTCTGTGACTTACCCTCTTGTGGAGGGCGTCAATAATTGTTTTCTGGACTATTGCCAAGTCAGCAGTCTTCCCCATTATTGTGGTTTCAAAGAACAAATTCGGGGTATCTCTTATGCTGTAGGGATGGTCATTAAATGAAGCTCAAATGTAAATATTGTAATATTTTGAGATACTGATTTTTGACTTTCATGAGCTGTAAGCTCTAATCATCAAAATTAAAACAAAAAAAAACTTTTGAAATGTTTTACTTTACGCAATGCATCTAAAATATATGAAAGTTTCACTTTTTGAAATAACTTACAAGAAAAAATGAACTTTTTCACGACATTCTAATTTATTGAGATGCACCTGTATTTCCCTCCCATAAAATTCATAAAATACCTTTTTTTTTTTTTTTTTTTTTAAATAAACAACACTTTCCAAAAAGTTCTCTACATTTTATATTTGTTATATAAAACAGAGATATGCATTTTAATTTGTATTTTAGTCTTAGATTTTGTTAAAATTACCGTAAGGAGCCGGATCTTGAGCCTGTATTGACATGTTATAATATCTTAACATGCACTGAGTCACCAGCGCTGAATCCAAAGAGCCCTACAGTGTAAACATAAAACATCTGTCAAAGCCAATGGAGTGAATATGTTCATCTGAATCTAAAGCAAGGTGTTTAGAATAGACTCACTGAGTTGAGTTCACACAGGTACGCCACATTAAACTGAGCTGCTTCAAATCCACTCTCTGCTGCACTCAGATAATAAATCAAAGACATGATCCTGCAACAATGAGAGAGAGAAAGAGAGGACGAAATAAACAATAGAAAGTGGCCTTTGCAACATCCTTTTCAAATGTAAATGAAATCTAAAAGGATATTCATGCTGTAATTTAATATTATGAGAATTATAGATTAATATCTGTGTCTATAACTGTGGCCACTCAAACTGAAAGGTTTACCAGTCTCCTCTGAAATAGGCATTCAATCCATTCCTTAAGACTGTTCCCAGATATCCATTCTGTTCAGATGCCCATTTAACCCAACTAAAGTCCAAAGAGAAAGAGAAAATAATAATTTCCAACAAACGCAATAGCAAAATGTGAACTAAAAATAACAGTGCCACACAATAAAAACTGAATCTCTTTAACAGCTAGGGGATTATGGGTAGCAGAGGCATCATGCCCATTCACACTGAGTGAACACGTGCACATTTATATTTTTGAGCCAAATCGGATAAGTTGCATGATGCTAGTGAATGGTTGATAAAGCTTGGTTTTATATCTACATTTAAAATATATTATAATCATAACATTACATTATTTTGAGCTACATACAGAACAGCGTCTGCCGGGTGTCTGGCAACTCGGCCGGGGATCCCATGAATCCAAATATCAGCCAGTTCAATGCCACCGTTTAAGTGTCCTCTCTGGGCTGACTTTAAATAGTACTTATACGCCTTAAACTGATGAACAAGCAAAGGCATAGTTAAAGAAAATCTTTATTTGATTAATTAGAGGTTTAAAAGCACATCAGCATGTGAGCGTTTACCTGGTCGGCAGGTTGTCCAGGATAGAGGCCCTGAGAGTAGAAAACTCCCAGATTCATAGCAGCATCAGGGTGACCTTTGGCATCAGCTTCTTCCCACAGATGTACAGCCTTCTTGTAATCCTTCTCATACTGCTCATAGTACCAGCCCAGAGCAGTGATAGCAGGAACAGACCCCTGTGGGTTGTAAAAATCACTTACAGGTCATGGATTGAGTGGCATACAGTCAATAAAGTATGTCAGTAAAACAACATAATAGATGAGCATCCATTGCATTCAGTTACATAAATTAACACTGTTTGCATTTGCATCCAATAATCTAGCTGTTTACACCTCATAGCTTTTATTTAACATATAATGCACACAAGAAATGAGGAGTAAACTAGAGGTTTTCAATCTCTGAAAATCTCCAAATATTATCATCCACATGTGAGGAACCAATTCTTAAAATAAAAAAGGCAACTATAGATTTTATGTATAAAGACCCTTTTTTAAACTATACTTAAATATAGTTCATATTGTGTATGCTAAGATTTTTTAAATGTATTTATTAACATTTTTTTCATATCTGTAATATTTATAGTTTTATTTACTTAAACATTTAAATATTTTATTTAATTAATTTTTAATTTAATTTATTTATTTTCCATTTTATTTTATACGTTTTTGTTAAAAACCCCTGGTTTTAAACAAATATTTATGCAACACTTGCAAGATATACCTGTTCTATTGCTTTCTTCAGGAATGTCACAGCTCTCTGAACATCTTTTGGAACTCCTTGACCCTGTTAATACAGGATAACATGATCTTAACATGGGGCAGCCGTGGCCTAATGGATAGAGTCAGACTTGTAACCCGAAGGTCGTGGGTTCGAGTCTCAGGTCCGGCAGGGATTGTAGGTGGGGAGAGTGAATAACCAGCACTCTCTCCACCCTCAATACCACAACTGAGGTGAGACCCTTGAGCAAGGCACCAAACCCCACAACTGCTCCCTGGGTGCCACAGCATTGGCTGCCCACTGCTCTGGGTGTATGTTCACTACTGTGTGCATGCACTTGGATGGGTTAAATGCAGAGCACAAATTCCGAGTATGGGTCACGATACTTGGCCACACACCACTTCCCTTTCCCTTTTTAATATGTTTGATCTCCTCTAACCTTTCTCTTCAGCACCATTCACTTCAAATGCTTTGAGAGATTGCCCTCTGCTGGCCAAATCAGATATTTTTATGAACCACTGCACAAATCAAACAATTGCATATAAGAGTAAAGACACAAAGGATCCTGACCGTAAGGAGCACAATGGCATAGTCGTACATGGACACAGGGTCATGGAGTTTGGTTGCCCCTCTCTCATAGTGTTTCACTGCTGTCTGAATGTCTGGAGACACTCCTTGCTGACCCCAGAATAACATACGACCCATTGCTTGCTAAAGAAAAATTAAAATACTAATTAGCACAACTGTTTTCAACATTAATACACATCATCAGAAGTATTTCTTGAGCTACAAAACCAGCATATTAGAAAGATTTCTGAAGGTGCTGATGCTGAAAATTCAGCTTTGCATTGCAGCAATAAGTTACATTTTCAAATATATTCAAATCAGTTATTTTTAAACTGTAATAATATTCTATCACAATATAATATATTAGTACAGAGGAATAACATCAAAATGGAACATTCTGTGCATTGAGTTTTCATACCTCAGCTTCAGCCACTCCACTTCGTGCCTGCAGCTTCAGCCAGTGAAACAGATCGTCGTTTTCATTGGTTTGGGCCTTCAGGGTCTCTTCATCATTTAAACGTATTAACTCAACAAAAGTCTACAGAGAAGATGAAATGTTATTTAGAAAGCTATTAAAATTGCTTCGCACAACACATCATTAAATTTAAGGGTTACATGGAAGAGTTTTTATGTGAATCTAATTTCATAATGACCTTGAAAGAGTCTTAAATTTGATGCATTTTGAAAAAAAAAAATGCAGCTGTGAAGGCAATGAAACACATTTACTCAGTCTGACTGGACAAAAAGACATTTTCAATGCTTTGCCTCACAGCCTCATTTTTATCTTTAAATCCTATATTAAAACTGAAAACTGAAATTTAATTTATCCCCCATAATACAAGATGAAGTTCACAGAGCCCCTAAGGGGACATGGTGATGGAAAAAAATACGAGATGGGAGGAAAAATGCTTTTGCATTCTCTCACAAAAGTATTATGTTCCCCAAGAAACTTCGCATTCCCTAGCGAAACATTTGCGTTCTCGCTCAAAGCTATTGAATTCCCCTTTGAAACGTTGTGTTCCCACACAAAACTATTCGATTTTCATGCAAAACTGTTGCATTCTCAAAACTGTTCTCTTGCAAAAATACTGAGTTCTCGCAACAAATTATTACGTTTTCTTGCAAAACATTTGTGCTCTCTTGCAAAACTGTGTTCACAAAAAACGGTGTTCTCTCACAAAAGTACTTTGCAATCTCTAGCAAAACATTTGCATGCCGTTTTCGCCCTAAACTATTGTGTTCCCTCCCTAAGAAACATTGCATTCTTGCGCAAAACTGCAGTGATCTCTCACAAAACTATTGTGTTTTCGCAGAAACATATTGCATTCTTGGACAAGACATTAGCATTCTCTTGCAAAACTACTGTTTTTGCGCAAAAACATTGTGTTGTCATGAACAACTATTATGTTATCACACAAAACCATGCTGTTCTCTTGCAAAACATTTGCGTTCTAAAAACTGCCATTTTTCCTCCCATCTCATTATTTCCTACACAAACGTTTTGTGAGTGAACGCAAAGTTTCTTAGGGGAATGCAAACCAACTCAAGAGTTCTGCAATGTGAGAATGTGAAAGCAAACATAATATAGAAATACAACAGAAATATAATATAGAATTGAAATATAATTTTTCCTCCGATCTTTTTTTTTTTTAACCACTGTAGAAATTTGAGTGTTTAAAAAATAAAAAAAATTAAAAATAAATTAAAAATAAAATAAAATAAACACTTAAAAAGTTCCCTACTTGCTGTGGGGAGGGATTCTTCTGATCCACGCCGGTTTGTCTTGCGATGTTAATGTAATAGGCATAGGAAAGGTCACGGTCAGGGGTCACCTCCAGATCACCAACATGGTGCATGTGCCCTAAACGTAGGAGTGCCAACCTCCAGTCCTTCTGAGCTGCCAACAGGGACAACAGCCAAGCCTGAAGGTGCCACACATCAGGTTTCATGTTTAACTACTAACTCTCATTCACTTCATTCAGTGTTCACAGAGATCAGATTACAATTACACATGTAAAACTGATGCTTGAGAAACCTGATCACTACATTACCCCAAAATACACACCTTGTACGGCTGTCTCTTGACTCCGAATCCACTGCTGTACAGCACGGAGGACAGATGTAGTGCTCTATTGTCTCCCAAGCAGCCAGACTGCAGTAGGAAAGGCATCATCCTGGATATAACATCCAGACTGTCTGCTGTACTGATTTTACGGAGGACTAGAGCATACAGAATCCTGCCCACTGCTGATGCATTCACCCTGCCTACAAAACAGGTAACAATAAAAGTATATATATTATTTATATATAATCCTACTGACCCCAAACTTGTATAATGTGAACACCCATCAACAAACTGTTTAAAAACAATCTTACCATATTTCTGTGATAGTAGTTTGGTCAACTGTGCAACTTGGCGTCTGTAAGGATTTGTTTCGAATAACATACACTGCTCTGTTGAGTTGACCGTACTGTAATTCAGTAGCAGCTCTGTGTATGTGTCCAAACAGCTGTCTGGATGTGAATATTGATGTAGTGAAGCAAAACAACTGTAGACAATGACAAAAACATTTTGATCTCTAGTGCCAGCTAGTGGACAACTGTGGTACTGACCTGACCGTCTCTTTACAGTAAGAGTGTGATCTGATGATGCAGACAGAAAAAGCTCTGATTTGAAATTCTCACAAGACTGGAACCATCCGGTTATATTCACTTTTGATATTATAGGTGGAAGGTGAATCTCATCCTGTGAAGATATAAAATATCACTACGTTTAGTCCAGAGGAATAGAAAACATTCTGTATTTCAATTACAAAAGCAATGCCAAAAACATGGGTTTGATTGCCAGGAAAAAAAAAGCATAAACTTAAAATGGCACCATTTGAAATCAATGTAAGCCATTTTAGATAAAAGCATCTGCCATATGCAAAAATATATATATCAAATATATAATATAAAAACATAAAAATGCCATCATATCCTACCTGGTCAGCTGGGAGGCCCTGTATACGATAGTACATAGCTGGTCCGTAATATCCTTCAATGCCTCGTACGAATTTACCTCCACCAATCACAAAATATCCATGTGTGTCATCCAACATGACATTCTTACCAAATCTGCCCAAAACACCATATCTTTCTTATTGCAACAATTGTGAAATTTAAGTTTTACTGCTTTAAATGAAGATTCTTACACATGCTCAGCTGTGCTAACAAATTTCTGCTGTCTTTCCGTACATGCAATAGAAATTTGCGCCTACAGGGGAGGGAAATATGAGAATATGAGTTTCAAACATAACAAAACTGGATCAGTTCGTACTAGAATATTGAATCAAACTACAGTAGAGAAGTGTATGAATGTTATTGTTACTGAGCCACAAATTATATGGGCAAAAGTCTGTGTTGCAAAATATTAAATCTCATTTGCCAACAATATTAGCAAGGCAATTTCTGCGTGCAAATACAATATTTTTAAGACATATTGTTAAGACCCACTTTAAACCAAAGATATACTTTCAGAAATATGTTCTGGAATAAACGTTACATTGTATTTGAAAAATGCCATGGCTGTATGCTTTTTCAGATGCATATAATAAGATTATATTTTTTAAAACAATAATTATTACTAAAAATTTCGGTTTCAGATCCATTTTTCAAAGAGACTACTACCCATTTGGATTTCAGAATTATTAAAAATAGATAAACAAACAAAAAGTTTGGCTCCAGTTTCAGTCTTATGTTTCTTTCCGCACTTTCTTATTGTAAATGCACCTTTATTTATTTGCTAACTTGTATTTTTCTCACACATTTCCCAGATTATAAATCAATTGGATCATATGGGATGTCTCATTCTGTAAGGTATTTTCACAATAAGCTGTTTCTAAAACTCCCAATTTGAGAACCAAACATGTGGCCTTTGTGCACCAACCCATCATGCAATACTATGAGATCGTTACACATGTATGCATCCAAAAAAACTAGTCTATCTCACCACACGTCCCAGAATCTCCAGGCTGATACGACACCACTGATGAAGAGGAACCTCAAAAGACGAAAGGAACGCTGAGGAGTGCCCAGCTTCTCCATGCACCTGGACGTGAATCTTACCTAAACGAATCAGACAAAAGTAAATTTTGTAACTGATCAAAAACGGAAATGAGTGGTTCTGAGCAGTTCACAGCCTTACCAGTGTCAGTGAGGAACATCGTAGGGGTGGCATAATTATTTTCAGTGTCAATGTGGAGCAGAAGTCCACATAAACTGTTACTGCAAGGTTTCTCCACAAAAACCCAAACTGAAACAGCAAACCTAAAAAGTTCCAACCACCAATCATAAAGTTATTCTGTGAATTAAATGATAAACTGAAGCCTTGTTGCCAAATAAGTAGCAATGCAGAAGCTCTCACCAGGGATAATGGATGGATTTGATTCTCAGCCCTTCCAAAATTTCATTTCTGAATGGCTGGAGGGTTTTGATGATGCCATAACGTTCACCAGTAGAAGCATAAATTGTGGAAAGAAGAGATGCCACCTCTTAAAAGAAGAGAGTGTGAAAAAAAAAAAAAAATACATGCACTTCTTATGATTAAACTTGCAAATAAAAACACTTAAAAAGGGAATTGTGCCATTTATGCATATTACATATAATATAATACCATTTTCCTCTATGCACTGTGGCATGTCATCTCTTCTGACTCTCCTGAGCAAATCTGTGTCCCATTTGGCACAAAGCTGGTGTTGTTTGAAGGGTCGACTCAGTGGTGGGTGAATATCAAGGGGAACCGTCACACTGGTTCCAGGAAACCTGTTCGGTCCGGTGGACTTATCCGGTCCGATCCAAGCACGCAATAAACAACTTAGAACCCAGTCAGAACCGCGTATTATCCAGTCAGGTCGGTACACAAGCCAGTCAGGAAAATTCACGGTCACCACTCGGGTTTTGGCACGTCCTGGCTCGCAGGTCCAGTATTTGTGGAAAACGACTGCGGTAGATCCAGTATCGAAAGAAACCAGAACCTGGACATTCACTACGGACGACTGAAAACAGCTGTACTTAACGCGTAAAGGACAGTCGGAGACGGGCGCGTCAGGTGAGTCCAGGAAAGCCACATTACCTGTGCTGGATCCGCTCAGACAGCCAGTTAAAGACATCTGGTTATAAACAAATAAACAACAGACACATTTAATTATGGATGTAAACTATAGGTCTACCTCTAATTTGCATCTGAAATGCACTCACTGTACTTACAGAAATAATAACATGTAAACACAAGCAGTAAAAACTCTTTGGCAGGTCTCCCATCACTCCTCTTCGAAACCCAACAAATACCAGAAGATTAAACAAAGCAACTTATATCTAATGTTGCTGTTCATGGTGCACAGTCGCGCATATTGTTGCGTTATTTGGCTGGTTGCGCCATATCCGTATCAAGGACCGTTGCAGTGCAGGATTTCATGTGATCAAACGCCAAAGCAGGTACCTGAGCACACCAACAGGCCCGGGATAACATCCTGTTTGAGCTGCAGATGTAAGAGTTTAAGCAAACAGAACGGAGGAGTTCCACCCCCCAATGCAAACTTAGCATAGCTCATGAATAATCATACTCTCAGGTTAAGTGCGGTGTAAGATTCTGGACAAATGTGCACTTTAATGTATTGCGGCTTTCAAACATGTGAAATATATTAATAAGCACCCAACAGTATTAAAATTACGCTATAAATGTCCCCTGTGCAGATATGCCAATGAATGTTTTGAATTTCAAGATTTAAAAATGAAAGGGGGGAAAGGGAAGTGGTGTGTGGCCAAGTATGGTGACCCATACTCAGAATTCGTCCTCTGCATTTAACCCATCCAAGTGCATGCACCCAGAGCAGTGGGCAGCCAACGCTGCGGCGCCCGGGGAGCAGTTGGGGGTTTGGTGCCTTGCTCAAGGGTCTCACCTCAGTCATGGTCCCTGCCGGACCTGAGACTCGAACCCACGACCTTCGGGTTACAAGTCCAACTCTCTATCCATTAGGCCAGGACTGCCCTATGAGCTCCGTTTCTAGGTATTTTAATTAGCCACACCCACAAAAAGTTGAATTGGAATAACAGGAAGAGGCATTATGGGTATTGAAGTGTTTCCTCCCTTGTCCATCTATTCGTATAAGTATATAAATAATGTACATATTTACATATGGGATTATTGCAAACAGATATATCTGTCTGAGATAGATAGATAGATAGAACAATATATTGACAGCGATAGCTAGAATGACAGAACGATAGATAGAGTGAAAGAGAACAATAGATAGGTAGAACGACAGATATATAGATTTTTGGGGCCACTGTATACATATATTAATGGGAAAAAACCCAATATGGAATAATGGAAATCTCACTCATTTTAAAACCTTTTTTATTGCTTTCATGCAGGAGTGCCATAAAATTTGAAGACTACAGTTTTGAACATTACAGAAGATGCAAAATTATCATTTTTACTCATGTTTCTCCACCTCTGTACAGTATAGGCATAAATAGCTCAAACGGAGAAGTGAACAGGAATAATCTAAAGGGGAACAGAGTCTAAAACAGCTCCTGTCCCTCCCCTGTCCGTGTTTGAGAACTGGTGTTGAGAACATGCATCAACACGAAGTGCAGTTTACTGGACCGGACTGATGCGCGCACACTGACATACTCACTGACAAAAGAGCTGCTTCGTGCAAAAGAGGCACAGATGAAACAAATACATCTGCACAGCTGTATACCTGTTAAAGACTGATACATTTGGATGTGGTCTTGTACCATCTTTCACAAAAGAAATGACAGATGTTTCGTGCAGCGCTGCTTTGGTTTGCCTCCAGGTTAGTGGATAAGTTGGACCTTCAAAGCCTGTGGGTAAAAACTAATAAAATGCATAGTGACATCCCTCACCAAGCCTTATGACTCTTAATCCCCTCTCTTTTCAGAAAGTGTGCTTGAAATTTTCAGTGCTCTGGGATAAAAAGACATTTATCTTCATGATCATGTAAACCACAAGAAGAACAGAGACTGATCTCCACTTCCTCAGAAAATGCACAGTGGTAAAATCCATCTGCCCGAACATCTGACCATTTAAAGGCAAGTCACTCCATTATAACAGCAATTGCATGTGGTCTAGCTTTAAAATGATATAAAAGAGCACCTGAAATCAAGGATTCGACTTCTTGTGGGTCAGACGAATAATATGACCCAATTCAGCAGGAACTAAATATATCCAAGCTCTCTTTCAGACATGTCAGAAGTAAATGTCGACACCCACCCTTCCACCACAATTTGGAAAATCTGCACCTTTACACAGCAAACCTATTTAAGATCAGATCTAAGATCAATGGTCTAACAAAGCCAAAATATAACCTTCAGGAAGTGTATACATTTTCTGGATGGTGGCTTTAGTTTGGCACTTTGAATACAAGATGGCAAGATCTGCTGAAGCTGTAATTACTCTGTAATTTGAACAAAGTGAGGTGTGCATTCACCTTACTTTATTTTTATTTTATTTTATTTTTTTAAATAAAGACGTTTTCGTGGGAACTTGAAATTTGGATGAGCAGACAGGGCACGGTTAAGAGTAAATGCTCAAAAAACATTAATGTGCATATTCATAAACCACCTTGTATTTTCTAAATGATTTGGAATGATCGAAAATGATCAAATATTCTAATTGCGTAATTCTTCAACATACTAGAAATCCCTGAAGCCTTGGAGATACGTTCAGTGTCTTGGTTTGTGTAAACATTTTAGTGCGTATTCCAGCATATTCTAAATTTTCTTTACAAAACCAACACATTGACATTCAGAAATAGTGCAACATTTTTGAGGGGAGTTTCACACTGATAGTTCAGCCCTTTTACAGTTTCTCTGACCAATCGACAAACACTTATCGAAGAGTACCATTAAACGTTCAGCTGACAATTAATTTTAACTTGAAAGACAAAGGAGTGTGCTGATAGAAAGGAAAGAACCAGGCTATTACACGTTTTAAGCAAAGGGGAACAAGAACCAAGCAAACATCTAGGAGCATTCAAAGTTCAATCAAACAAAGGTGAAGACATGCAAACTGATACAGATTATACAAGGAAAGAAAAGTCCATCAGAGGGAAGATTCCTTTGAAAGTCTGGCACTGTCTCCTGCTGAATAAATAATTGTTACATTCCCCAAAAAATAGTTCCTCCCATTTCCACTGCTGTATCGTTCCCACCCACCCCCAAAAATCATGCTTGTTCCTAAGTGTACCTCTGAAAAAGCGAACATTTCTATAAATACCTCGGAAAGGTGTTTGGTTGTGCCGTAACTTCTGACCAGAAGGGGATAAAAATAAAATCAAAACATTTCTATCAACAATACGACAAAAAGAAATTTAAGGGAAAAACAAAACGGTTGTCCAGTTGTCTTATTTCTTCTGTTTTTTGAAGATCTTGAAGGTATGTTTCTTGCGACTGGCGGCAGAGTCAGTGTCTTCACCTGTGGAACCACTGTCCTCCTCTAGGGGGCTCTTTTTCGAGGAGATCTGGGGTATGCGGTTTCCAGCCTTCCCCCCAGTCAGTCCAGTGGGGGACGGCGTATCGGGTTCAGTGGAGTTTGGGCTTAAGGAGCGTGAGGATTCCGACATGGACATCACCGCCTGGGAGCCGTGGATCTCGCTCATACTGGCGGATTTCTCTATGCCATACACCTTCTTCATTAATATGGGACTATCAGAACCTCCATCGGGAGATGCGCCCCCATCGTGAACTCTGTTGCCTCCGTTGTGGGTTTGGGAGTGGGCTCCCTCTTCAGAGCGTGAATGGGGGCCATGCAGGAGTGAAGTGGGCTTCACAGGGAAGCCTTTGGAACTGTAAGATAGGCGTAGCTGCTCGCCAGTCTGGGATATAGACAAGGAGGAATCCGAGTCGGAGCGATTCAAGTCTCTGTGAATGAAAATTGTGAAATTAGCATCAAGAAATGAGTGAGATATCAGACTAGTCCTAAATAACCAAGACAACTTGCTGGTTATATGTAAGGTGACACTGCATTTACTGCTACTTGAACTCACCAGTGAGTTGTTAAACCCCTTAGAGTTAAGCCAGCAACAATTCCAACCTCAAAAGTTGTCTAAACTGAAGCACAACATGCCAAGGCTCAACTTCCCAGTGCTAGAAAAGTGCAAGTTAACAGAGCAGGGGTGTCCAAGTCTGCTCCTGCTTTCAGGCAGCTGTACTGCTGCATGTTGTAGTTAAACTCTACAGAAAGTTGGTCCTCCAGGAACAGATTGGACAGTCCTGACATAGAGACACCTAACATCAAGGGTGTGCAATCCTGCTCCTGGAAGTCCACTGTCCTGCAGAGTTTAGCGCTAATCCCAAATAAACACATGTGAACAAGCTAATCAAGGTCTTCAGTGCTATTAGAAACTTCCAGGCAGGTGCGCTGGGGTAAGTTCGAGCTAACTAAGACTCTTCAAATCCAAGTCCAAATCCAATCCCAGTCTGCAGGACCCTGGTCCTCCAGGACTGGAGTTGAAGAGCCCTGAGCTAGACTCTGCAGGATGTTGGCCACCCCTGCACAACATGGCCAGTTCAGGCATGCAGGTGTGAGAACTGATTCAAAGTTAAGTGACAAACGGTGCAAGAACAGATTAAGCAACAAGATAGAATGTCACAGGAAGTTACACCGCCAAGTTGCAAGCTGCAGTGTCATTAACTGTAGTGAGTATAGCCAATTATAGCAACAAACCCCACAACCAGTGGTTCACCAGAAAGTGTGAAATGTGTGGAAAAAGAGTCCTGTTAAATGTTTTGGACCAAGTCCCAGGATCATACCAGGTGAGAAGCACAAAACAAGCACAACAGAATGAAGTGATACCCATAGCTGCCGCGACGGCGGGGGCGCTCTGGGCTGCCATCATAGGGGAGGTCTGGGATGGTGTCCATGGGCTGGAAATGTGAAGAGTGATAGTGGGATGCATGAGGGGCAGTAGCGACGGAAGAGGAATGGGGAGTGTGGGATGAGGCAGCAGAGTAGATAGCAGGATGAGACACTGCTGAGGAAAGAGGAGGCAGTCCCAGAGCATCAAACTGCCCAAAAGATTGGCTGCGCGCCTGGCGTAGCGCCGTCCTAGACCTGGATGAGTACAAGCCACCCTCCCCTTCATGCCCACCAAGTGTGAGACAACTCTCTACCAACCTCTGCGAACCCATGGCCAGCTGCGGGTCAATGTGCCGTTGCCGGAGTGACATCATACTGGGAGCTGTAGGGGCACAAAACAATAAGGTCACTCAGAGAAACAACTCAAAGCATGCAGACACTGAAATAACATTGGGTGACGGGTGGCAAGCTGGAGAAGGTGAAACAAGAAACTTTGAGACTTAGGTGCAAAGAAGGAAAAGTGTACAGTTGGCTTTTCTCAGAAATAGATACAATAGGGAAGTTGTGGACAAGTTTGGACCCTAACCAACCCATTCATGCACATAGTGCATTTCTTGTTTTCTATCCATTAGGAATTGATTGGATCGTGGAAAAACAAAAGGGATTGGAGATGTCATATCAGGGGATTAATATATTTTAATGAAACATTCCAAAGGCTATCTTTATACTTATACTTCCTACTTAACTTTTACCAATTCATTGTTTATGATAAGACCAGGAATGTGTGTTAAGGAAGTACAAGGGTCAATTTTGATTTCATATCGACTCCAAGCTAATCATGTAAGGACTTACAAGTCTGAAGTTTTTCTAATGATATATGATAAATTAGAAAACAAAACAGGCTAAGAGTGATCATGCATTTCAGAGTAAACCATTTCACAGCTGTGGACAAGATTGAGAGGTGTAGACTGGGAGCGTTTCTTTCGGTCCAGTTTCCCTTTGCAGTAGCTAGGGTCATGGGCAGCGTATCACTTTAAAAGATACGCTGCCTTTAAAAGTGGTTCAGGAAAACAAGAGGAAGTGAAAGGACTGGTTGGGGTGAAGGGCATGGTAGTTTAGCCCACCAGAGTACTTCCAAAATGACTGGCAATCCAAATTCAAAGACCAGAGATCACTTGCTCGGCGGCCCATTAGCCACTCTGCATCTAGGGGGGTTAAGGGGCGCAACTGTTAATAACTGTACTACTAACACAGTGCTACAAGAACAGACCTCTACAATTAAATTTTTTGGCAATGCTTTACTCAATTAAATAAAACACTTCAAGGATTTGAGTTCTTATCTGGAAATAGCTATGAATACTTCCTATTTGTTAGAACAGCACTTAAGATTTACTGTAGAAAGAGAGATCAACAATACAAATTTCAAAACTAATCAATTTTGCCCAATGAACACCAATTTTATTTCATGTTTTGTACCTGGAAAAACAACTATTTTCTTAGAGCTTGTTTGATAACATTTCACACATTCAGATGGAGCATTACAATCCACAACAACTTCAGACTTGTACTGGACCTCTTAACTCGCATATGGGCCTGTTTCTTCTGGCCTGCTCTGTGACCATCAAATTTAACATGATAAACTGAAAAAAAAGGATCTGTACAAAGAGTGCATAGTTGCCATTTCAAAAACATATGACAGCAATATGTAGTGAAGATCTTGAAGTACTCCCCCCTGTGTAAAACAGACCTGTAGATGGAGGGAAAACACTCCAGCAAGAAAGCACAAATAAGAAGTGTGCAAACACGCTCAGTGCATACAACCATTTCTGACAGAACTTGCTCACAGACAACCTAAATAGCTTAAAACTAGGGATTTTTGGATTTGGTCAAAACACTACAAGGTCTTTGCTGGGCTTTGGCTGAACGGGACTTATCCCTATCGCTGTCCGGCAAGTCCTTACATTGGAGTGTTCCTGGTGCCACTATGTCCTCGTCCATGTCATCCATGTCGTCGGACATGAAGTGCTGGGGTGTACCACGGCCGCCCATGAAGCTGGGGTCCAAGTTGAGGGCAGAAGCCAGAGAGGGCAGGCCTGGGTTATTGACCAGTGTGAAGCCTGTTAAGAACTCAATCTGCTGCCAGCGATGGAGTCTCTCTCTCAGAGCTGCTGTTACCTCACCCAGAGCTTGCCTGGAGATAAAGAGATTAAAGGCAATACATGTTATAGGTATTTTTTTTCCAATTATTATTTATTGATTTTTTTAAATTACCATTCAGAAATGTTTGTGTGACTTACTTGGCTGCAAGTATTTTGTGATCCACATCATCCAGTGAAGAACTATGTGCCACATGGAACGTCCCGAATAAAGTATTTCTCTTCTTCTTAATTTTTTCTGCCTAAACCATGTGACATTTTTTTAAAGAAAATGATTATTATTATATAATTTATATTATATTATATTATAAATTCATTTACTGATATGTCACAAATCTATTAAAGGTTGTCTCATCAAATAAGATTTCCCTCCCCCCAAAATAAGAGTCTAGCATCCTAGTCAAACGTTACATTACGTAAAATAATCCATTTCCTGATATTAAAATATATATTTAATTGCCATTATTAGTAGCAATCTAAAACACATAACATTCTTAAACGTATAACATTTCTAAAAACATTTTAAACTCTTTGTTACCACATTCTAGGGTTGTACTACAGTACTACAACAACAAAGCTGCACTGTCATTAATAATCTAAATGTTTTTACCACTGTTCAATCTTAGCTAAACGAATGACTGCGACAAATGCTGCTCACCCCCTCTTTGGCCACCTGCAGTTGTCTCTCTGCGTTCTGTTTCTTGATGTTGTAATACTGCACCTCCACCTCATGAGTGAGCTGCAGCCATTTCTGCAGGGCTTCAGGAGGACACCAGCTGCTGCGAGACTCCAGTTCCTTCTCTGCCTTCTTCAGCGCCATACGCACCTGCAGGTGGCGCCAGAGACAAATCAGATCAGAGTACAAAGCAAAGCAGATCATAAAGCAAACCTCACAAGGCTGCTTTCAGATGGGAGTACTTTTTAATCAGACAATTAAGAAATCGCTCTTATCAGCTTATTAAAAAAAACAAACGAAAATGACAAAACAGGACCTTTCCGTACAATACTGCCCACACAGCAGTGTTATTTTAGTATCACTGATATACTATTAGAGTTTTTAGTCATATTTTGAATTCTGTTTTCGTTATAATTTGTTAAATTTTTAATAATTTTGTCTCAGGTTTTTGTAATATCTTGAAAATGTCTATATAGCTTTAGTCATTTTAGTACTTTAAGTTAAACTAAACAAAAATGAGAAATATTATCTTGGCAGCAAACTGAAGTTTTATTACTTTTTATTTAATTTATTGTTTATTTAATATTTTAGTTTAGTTAGCAATAACCACAACACGCATAACCCTATAAAATCTGTAAATGCTGCAAAATAACAGCCCAAACGCTTGAATACTGAAATTGCAACACAGTATTTAACCTGTCAACTTCTTCTATTTACCCCATAATTTGCATATGTGATTATGACAATTAGCTAATTTACATGACTCATGAATGACTCATTTGGCAAGCTAATGAGAATTAACAGCATAAATTTCACCGCCTGAAACATTTTGCTACAACAAGATGCAAATGAATTAGCCACAGATAAGCTTTGCACCCCAACCTAACCTCACTAAGATAAACACAGTTAATCAACTCCATTACAGCGGTAAATAAACGGAGCTCATCCAATAAGGGCCTTGGGGAGTGGGCTGAGGGGTCAGAGCCGAAAGGCCCCTTTTCTTACAGAACAGCGCTAATGAGCTTCGAACCCATGGAGATTTGTGCCGCCTTCTGACCCAGAATACCCACTTAGAGCCAGGGTTTTAATAGGCCAACATGGGACACCTGTGCAAACAAACAATTCAGGTCTATTCATGCCACTTGTGGATTTCATACATATGGAAACAAACTGAAACCTTATACTTTCACAGAAGGAACCACTTGCTGTCCTTGACATATCAGAGCTTGTTATAATTCTCTCTTCAGCTTTCTGATTCTTCTCCAGATCTGAAGCGTCAAACTACCCCTTATGCAACAGCACTGCGGTAATTGCTCAGTAAAGTAGGCCACAGCGTGGAGATGCACTGGACGCTGCACTGGGAAGATACTCAAACTTCATCAGTACAGGAAATCATTTTGTTGATAACCTTTTAGATCATCTTGCAAGCATTTCCACCCACTTCCTGACCATTATTTTGTAAAGAAAGCCTACCCAATCAGAATCAAGATATGGGCGGTATTGCGGAACCTGCAAATTTGAGGTCTAGACCAGTTAGATCTGTGTCTAACCCCACTTCAACATCTTGCATATTTATTAGGTGACTTTTACCTGCTCCAGCTCCTCCTCTGCGTATTTCTGTCGGCTCAGCTCGTTCTCAGTTCCCTCTCGGAGCTCCTTCAGTCTCTGCGCTTCTTGTTTGGCAGCGTTGATCTCGTCCCTCAGCTTCTGCTCCAGGTTTACCTTCTCCACCTCCACTGAACGATGCTCCTCCTGCGCAATCTGTAGCCTGCGTAAAGAAAACCACAAAAAATAAGTCACAGAACACTAGTGTTACATTCTACCAGTGCAAAATGTTTAAGAAATTTATTTTGCTTGACCGCAGTGCAAAAGCAAAGAAAACGTAGCCAGCAGGCTAAAAACAACAACTTTAGGATCAAGCAGAAGTCAAATGGTTGTTTTAGCAGTGGGCTGAACGAAATACAAGTGGTAAAGCATTTCTACAAATGCTAGGCGCTCACCTAACAAGGCTCGCTTTAGGGTGAAATGTTACATAAGGAAATTAATATTCATGAACCAAGTCACAGCTGGCAAAGATTGTGCACTAAATTTTCAGAGGAGAAAAGACAAACACCAGAAGTCGTCAAAAATGCGCATTTTCATATGCAAGATGCATTTCTGCAGATCAAACAGCAAACATGTCATGGGTTTGATTCCCAGTGAATGCATGAACTAATAAATGCAATTCCTTGAATGTAATGCAAGTCACTTTGGATAAATGTAGCATAACTGTAGATGCAGTTACACAGTAGTCACAACAAATCATTAAACTTATGACAAAACAGCTAGTGACTGCTAAACCGCTCACTTTGTCTATGTGGAAGAGCTGTATATGTTCAGTTAGGGAGATCTTGGACATTTAAATTATTTTCTTTATTTTTGTTGTCATTCTGTTTATTTACCTGTATTGTACCTATTTTCAAATTCCTGATGTGCTGTGGGTTGGGGGGATGGTATGGGGGTAGTAGTTAGATACATTTTTCTTGGTTACTGTATTATATTTGTTACATGGAAGAAAAAAAAAAAAAATAAATAAAAAAATAAAAAAAATAACAGCTAGTGACCAACATTTCTGGACCCTAGATTATGCTATCTAGGATCAATAAGATTTTTTTTAAAGAAAATACTTTAAAATTTATTCCTTCCTTTATTTCTTCTATACAAAAAATTCAATTTCAAATTATGTTCTTTTGAACTTTACATTTATTAAAGAATCCTGAAAAAACTATCACAGTCCCACAACTCAACAATGATAAGTCATGTGCACCAAATTAGCATATTAGAATGATTTCTGAATGACACTGAGAAATCAGGTTCAGTCTTAAACTATGCGACTAAGAGGCATTTTATTCAAAACCAGTAGACTGTGAAAAAACTTCTGCATGTGTGATTTCATTGGCATCAGTAACTGGAGCGGATCGAAGCTCTTAGCCAATCACATGATGTCTCACTCATTTTGACCAATGAGATTGTGTTTACTACAGTTCAGCAAACAGATAGTTGTGCAACAAGACTGATAAATAAGATGCAAGGATAAAGATGCTAAAATAAAACGTGACTGATGACAGGAAACAAAGGCATGCTTGATAAAATTCCTGTCTGACAAACACAGAAGTTAAAACACAGCAGCTCCTTAAACCCAGTTGTGCTCTTTTTTTAGCTTCAGGGCCAGTGAGTCGTGGCCGAAGGCTCAAAGAGGTTTGGTGCTCCACAGCAGGACAGTTTTACAAAATAACAAGCACAGTAAAGATAAATGTGACTACTTTACAAGTAGATTTCAAAAATATGGGTTATGGGTTATCAATGGCTGATATCTAGAGAGCAGAGTAGACAATGGCTGATATTATACCAATATACACTGGGGTCCAAACATCTGAAACCATACTGAAAATCTCTTTGTATGTTTGCTTAGTTTTGTTTTAAACACAGAAACAGTTTGTGATTTTGAAAAACTAAAATCCAAAAATAAATAAATAAATAAATAAATAATAATAATAATAATAATAATAATAATAATGTTGATGATGATGATGATATAAAAGTTCAGGAAAGAAAAGAAAAAAAATCAAAAAACAGAATGTGCATAATTTTGGAGAAATGAAGTGAAATGAAATGAAATAAAATAAAACAAAATAAAAAACTAAAATACTCAGTTCAGAAAAAATTATAAGTATAATTCTGGAGCAAGAAATAACTGATAAAATAAAATAAAAAATAAAATGCAATACAATAAAAATAGAGTGTTCTGTTATTAATAATCTCAAAAAGGTCAACTATTGGACACTAACTGCAAATACTCATTTTGGTAATAGGTTTTGTGAAAAAATGGTTTAACACGATTTTGTAATAAAAAAATAAAATAATAAAAAACAGGTCAAGTCAGGTCATCATAAAAATCCATTATAAACAGTCCATTAGCAGGATAAAAGCTCTAAAGATTAAGAAACCACAATCATAGCATAATCCTTGCTGTTTGATTGGGTTTATGATGTCTGTGCAGCCATAGTCACATGAAGTTTTCACACACTCCAGCACCTTTAGTCAGCCAAAAACTGCATTCGCAGGAAACTCTGACTGCAAAACTAGGGTGCGGCTTTAAAAAGAAAAGAAGAAGAAGAAGAAAAAAGGATGATGTCATACCAAGCAGGAAAGAGAAGTGGAAACAACACTGACAACTCTAGGCTTCCCTGAGCTACAACAGGATTAACGATTTTTCCTGGCGACAGAGAGAGGAACAGCGGGGCCCCTGATTTACTCAGTTACATCTATATAAAACCTCAGATCAATCTTCCCTTAACAGAAAAGGCTTTATCTGTCTGGGGACATCAGTTGAGGCATTTCTTCTGACAAAATTTTAGGGGACACTGGACTGCCTCAGAAGACACAATATCAATTGCTCCTGGATTATAAGTAGCATAATTCTTCACAGGGAATTAAACTTTAAAAATGAAGCTTAAATCAGATTGACCTGAGCTTTTGCAACAGTATACATTATGAAAACGTTATGTTATTGACAGAGGTGTCAAGTAACGAAGTACAAATACTTCGTTACCTTACTTAAGTAGAAATTTTGGGTATCTATACTTTACTGGAGTAATTCTTTTTCAGCCAACTTTTTACTTCTACTCCTTACATTTTCACGCAATTATCTGTACTTTCTACTGCTTACATTTTAAAAATAGCCTCGTTACTTTATTTCATTTCGGCTTGTTTTCATTCCGGCTTGTCATCGTTCAAAAAAAAAAAAAACCCTATCCAGATAAATCGCGCCATCCGGATAGAGTGAATTTGATTGTGGTTGGATGAGAAGTATAAACACATACCATTCCGACACCCTATTGGTTTGTACGCGATCCATCGCACCTGCACATGACACAAATCACGTCACACTCCAGCAAGGACATAGCCAGTGTTGGGGTCGTTACTCAAAAAATATTATTTCTTACAAGTTATTATTTCTCCACTACTGGCTCATTTATCAAACGGGTGCTTTCTCTTCGTCCTCCGCAAATTAAGCTACAGTAGGTAGTTCGGTAGAGAGACGTTTGAATAAATTAGCGTTTGCGATTGACAACGCGATTGACAATGTTGTGATAAGTAGGCTATACTAACTTTGTAACTCGTTACCCCCAACACTGGACATAGCAGACGTATGTAGCCAAGTACGAAGATGTCCGTGGCAGA
>JAFVLL020038244.1:15809-39876 GCA_021397915.2 Tor tambroides | reverse complement strand
TATGCATTACTGCAATTGACAGTAACTAAAAATTTGAAAGAAAAATTATGTTTGTTTGTTTATTATTGTTGTTGTTGTTGTTGTAGTTGTTGTTGATGATTGTAAAAATGGCTATATAAATAATTTTGAATTAAAATGCTTATCTTTAGGTTTATCAGAATCTAATAATTGGTAAAAACAATAACTTTTAGCTGTTAATTTATTATTCGCCAGATAATATTCTGATCATTTGTTTGACATTTATTACAATGACAATGAAAAGCAAAAATGTGATTTTACTAACAATATGTCTTTATAATATCTAACACTACCTTAATAGTGTGTTGACAAATGATATTCTTTATCCTAATAAAAAGTAAATAATTTTCAGAAAATTATGTAATAATTTGCTTTATTACAAGAATAAAAAAAAAACTAAATCCAAATCAAGCACCGTATTTTGCAGTTTTGAACTACAACTACAAAAAGTTAAATAAATATTTTATAAAATAATTCACAGATTTTTTCCCTGTCAAGCAGTTTTTGCAGAAATTTAAAAATGACATTGATACATCTTGTTCTTTCTGTGAAATTTCTTTTGAAGCTGTAGCTCATTTGTTTTGGGAGTGTCCTTTTGTTCAGGCTTTCTGGAATAGTGTTAATGCTTTGATTGTCCAAAATGTTTTTATGATTTCTCTTTATGTTATAGACACAGTCTTTTTGGGTTTTATGCTAAAGATAAGAATATATTTAATGCAAGTTTTTGTATAAACCTCTTGTTATTTCAACATCTGTTAACAAGAAAGCTATAAAAACATCTAGAACTTGTGCCATGTTAAATATTCTTCCTTAATATATACTTGTATCTTTATTTGAGTGCACTTTCCCTCTCTCTTTTTTTACTCCTTTCTGTCTATTTCTTAAGAATCTTTATATTACATTACTTCTTCTCTTAACTATTAATTAACCATAATTCGTTTATTATTGGAAGTTTGTGTATGTTTTTGTACGTACTGCATTTTATATTTGTTTTATACGTACTGTAATCTTTTTTGTTATTATTGCAATAAAAAAACTCTGCAGTTATTAAAAAAAACTACAACTAAAAAAGAACTATTATTTTGAAAGGACTGTCAAGGCCAAGGGCGCGTGTTGTTGACGTCATGTTGTCCTCTGATGCCGCAGGTCAACGCGGTTTTTGGGGCAACTGAGCTGAAACATGCCGTGTTAAAGCTGTCTGTATACTTTAGGTTTTAAGCTAAGTTTTCAGGCGAAGTTTTGTACAGTACAAGATGTCTGCATTCAGTAGGAGCGCGCTCTTCTTGTCTCTTGTTCGCTGTATCAGGAGACAGCAGCGGTTTCCATGCGTGGATACTCTGAATCATATTAAAACTGCGCAGTTTACAGTAGCACGAGGTCGAGATGTTCATTCATGGACCGCGAGATATTTTGCAGACCGTGAAGTCAAGCATCCATGGACATTATATCAGCGAAGACTATTTACTGAGGTACCTGATGCATTTATGTAAAGACAGTTCAGTGCATTTCCAGAAAAAAAAACAAAAAACAAAAAAAACTGTTCCAGACGCATGACGTTTAACTTAATTGCTTTCTCCTGACACTATTCTTTTAATGTTTTAGGCACCGTCTAAGGAAGATGAGTACCCACCATTACCAGAATACACCCCTCATGAGGAGCCCGGAGCAAAGGAGGTGTTCATCATCCAGGCCAAAGGTTTTCCTTGGTCATGTACTGCAGAGGACTTAATGAACTTCTTTTCTGGTACTTGTTTTGATCTTTCACAGTCTCTAAAGTCTTTGCAGACATGCTTCACCTAATTGATCAAGTCAAGTCAGTTCAAGATATGTTAAAATGTAAAACCTGACATTTGAAATAATCAGAAAAAACATGTAGCAGATTTTTAGCAATATTTTCATAATGTTAATAATAGAAATGAATGCATCAAATATGATACAGTAGTAGGCTTTTTAGGGTTTTGTCAGTATATGGATTTCCAGCTCTTGAAGATGTTTAGATATGATCTACTCATGATGTGAAGTGAACATTTTATTTTATTTATATATTTGATTTTTGTAGATTGTAGGATCCGAGGTGGAGTTGAGGGAATCCATATGATTCACAACAGGAACGGCAAATCGACGGGACAGGCGTTTATTGAGCTGGAGCACGAGGAGGACGTTTGCAAAGCATTGGATCTGCACAAACATTACCTGGGACAACGCTTTGTAGAAGGTAAGCAGTATTCTTTGTGTTTATCACATGCCAAATTGTTCACATAGCTCATATTTGTAAAAATCATTAGGATATTAAGTAAAGATCATGTTCCATGAAGATATTTTGTAAATTTCCTACTGTAAATATATCAAAACTTAATTTTTGATTAGTAATATGCATTGATAAGAACTTCATTTGGACAAACTTAAAGGTGATTTTCTCAATATTTTGATTTTTTTGCACCCTCAGATTCCAGATTTTCAAATAGCTATCTCGACCAAATGTTGTCCTATAATAACAAACCATACATCAATGGAAAGCTTATTTATTATTCAGCTTTCAGATCATGTATAAATCTCAGTTTCGAAAAATTGACCCTTATGACTGGTTTTGTGGTCCAGGGTCACATTTAGTGAACACTGGTGTTATGTGTTTCAGTGTATGAGGTAACAAACAAAGATGCTGAAGCCATATTAAAAGCTACACAGCAGGATACAGAGTCAGATGGAGTGGTGCAACTCAGAGGGCTTCCCTTCAGCTGCTCAGAGAAAGACATCGTTCAGTTTTTCTCTGGTGAGATCCTTAAAAATGTGACATTTGAATGTCATTGCACTGATGAAAGCCATATGCTTCATTTGAGTGTTTTAATATTCTCAAAACAGGGTTGGAGATTGTGGAAGATGGAGTTACAATAGTCCTGGACAGGAAAGGAAGAAACTCAGGCAATGCCTTCGTCCAGTTCGCCACTAAGGAAATGGCTGAAGAGGCCCTAAAGAAAGACAGAGAAGTCATGGGAAACAGGTTGGTATTTCATCAAGTAATACTTGATGCAAAAGAAATGTTTTTCAGGAAAATAAATGTGTTTTTAGTTTTTTTTTTTTCCAGGCACTTCTTTGAGATTTTGGGCTATCATAATGTGTGGTTTCAGACAAAACATTTAGTGCTTATTTTACTGCAGTTCATCTATTTGTGTATATATATTTCTATTACGTTAGGTTCTCAACTCTATATTCTGAAGCTTTTTACTGAGGTGTTTGTTCATATATCATTTGCCTGATTTTATACATTCAGCATTGTATAAATAATGAATCGTTTGCATATTTAAACATACCATTTCAGAAACCTATAATACAAAAAGTGTTTGCAATTCTTAACACAAGTCAATCAACTAGGGAATTATGGTGGTATCTGTTAGTCATGTTTTATATACATCACCTGGGGTTTCTTGCCCCTGTTCAGTACCAAAAGTATTTAGTGCGATTAATTGCATCCAAAATAAAAGTTTTTGTTTACATAATATATGTATGTGTGCTGTGTATATTTATTATGTATATATAAATACACATACATGCATGTATATATTTCAGAAAAATACATTGTTTATATATTAAATATTTATAATATAAATTATATGAATATAAATATAGACATGTAAATACGCATAAATATTTTCAAAATACATAAATATACACAGAACACACACATATATTATGCAAACAAAAACTTTTATTTTGGATGCGATTAATCGTTTGACAGCACTATGTACTTTGACATTTCAGATCTGTGTTTACAATGGGGTGTTTTTCCTCATATGCAGGTATATTGAGATTTTCCCCAGCAGGACAAGTGAGATCCAAATCCAGCATGGAAGAAAGCGAAATGAGATGTCAGCTTTCACACCAGGAGCTGAGGGCACACCACGCACAATGAAAGCAGGTGTTTATTACAGTGTCTCTTTACAAGCAGGCTTCAAATATTAATACAAAAGTTGTATACTGTGTGCAGTCCTTAACATCTGTATTTTTGTGGACAGAAAACAGTAGCTCTATATCAACAACACCCAACTTCATTCACTTGAGAGGTCTACCATATGATGCCACAGGAGAAGACATTGTAAAGGTAAAGTTTTATATTGAATTTATTCTCTTTAAGATGGTTTTTGATTGTTTGTGTCAATGAGGTGGTCAAGAAGAGTAGAATAACTCCTTAATAAGACCTCAATTGACTTGCCCAGTATATGATCTACACACCAAATGACTGAGGGGCAATTTCTGTTCTAGTTTTTCACTCCCATCAGACTGGTGAAGGTTCTTGTAGAGTATGGCCCTGACGGACGACCCACCGGTGAGGCAGATGCCTACTTCAGAACACATCAAGATGCCGTTTTAGCCATGTCCAAAGACAGAGAGTATATAAGTAAGCAATACGTGTGTTCATCTGAAATAACCCACATGTGGTGCAAAATGTTAAAAACAAACATGATGATTAACCTTGCTTTGTTTTTTCCCCTGTCGCCCAGTGAAGAGATATATTGAGCTGTTCCTGAATTCATCAGCATCAAGGGAGGAACAATAGGATGAAAGTAAACTATTTAAACTGTCTTAATGCACTGCATCCCAGCTTATTTAATGAAAGTGATTCAATGTATATCACAAGAATACATATAACCAACATTAAAGAGAACTTTACAATTATTGCCTGTTGTGTTTTCTTTTTGGATATTTATTTCTGATTTCAGATCGACAGAGTGTTAACAAAAACAGTCATATGTAGAGGAATTGTCCAAAGTTTTTAAAAAAGTAACCGTTCCATTGTTGAAACCCTTCTAACACGAGATGCAGATGTAAGTGTTGTTTTTTCATTGTATCACCCAAACATGCCAAGCCATTCCTGTCTTTCATCAAGATTTAATTCTGCCATAAATATTGCATGCATGTATAAAATGACTTAGACTGAGAAATCCAAATTATAATAAAATTTTATTGTTCAGCTATTAAAAATAAAATGCATTATTACATGGGCATAAAACTACCTTTTTATCTCTTTACATAATTTCAGTTTCAAGTTCCATAATATGCTGTTTTGTTTGAATTGTATCTTCTTAGACAACTGATGAGTTTTGGACTCAAAAGTTTAAACTGTTAGTTTATGGGCATTGTTTAGTGCCATAGTTTTCAAAAAGCTGACACTATTCCTGTCTACAATCCATCATCTCCTAATTCATTATATATATTATTAATACATCACTATTTTGTTATTGTATATCCTGCTTGCTATCATGAAAGACACAGAGACAATTCAAATACTAGAACCACATAAATCCACTTGGTGGACATCTTCACTCATCATCAAGAATTATATGAAATCATGAAAATCTTTAAAGCATTTCCCACAAGAGCTTGTAAAAATAATCCCTTTTTGGCAAATGTTGTCTGCAAACAAAATAACTGATATGTTGCTTAACCGAGAAGCCTGGTACTGATTGATGATTTAGAATGTGATGTGTCATTTTTCATGGATTGCCCATTTAACTACTGCCAGAATAATCTGTGCTCAGAAATGAGCGCCCCCTCAAGATGGGGAGGATGCATACTGCTGCATTAACTGCGAGTAGCAAACGTCACACACGTGTTCAGGGTTGATGGAGGAGGGCAGAGGAAGTTCATTGGCCATGCAGTTCTCACAGAACGCACCACTGCAGTTCTTACATTGCCTCTGAAATGGTTAAGAAGACATGTTGATTTGGTGCTCATTTCCTTACTATTATCAGTGTTGAAAACAGTTGCACTTGTGTTCTGTTACTGTGAAAGTTCAAAAGAACAGCATTTATTTGAAAGAAATCTTTTGTAACATTATACGTTGCTGCCCCAAAATTGAACAGTAGTGTAGTTTAATATTAACATGTTATTAAAAAGCAATGATTACTTTGCTGAGGATTTTGTTTTATTGTTGCTTAGATATTAAAATTTCCTTGATTTGATACCTTGGGTGTAGTCAGAGAGTCTTGGTTTTCACACATTTGGCAAACGGTAGGCTCAGTGTCTTTACAAAGAGACTGGTCCTATCAAGTAAGATATAAAATAACAAATTATTGCAGGGAATCTCTCTGATAAAAAAAGAAAGAAGAATACTGATTAAATGTAGAGTACCTGTTCATCTTCATGTGACAGCGTCCTGAGAAAAAGACAGTTTCAGTTTAATTTTAATAACATTGCAGTAGATAAATAGAATTGTATGCAACTGATCCAGCATTTAAGACTTACAAACTGGAACTTAGACTTGACTTTTCCTCAAGTGCAGTACGCAGTGTATCATTTTCTTTTTTAACAGACTCTAACTCCTATATAAAAACAAAAAGCCTGAATTTCAGGGAACAGCACACTCTATATTCAGAGAAAGCAACTGAATGACACTAAAGTGGAAAGCAGTTCTCACCCTTCTGATGTCCTCCACATGCTGTTTCATGTCTCTCTGAGGTGGTGTTTTTCCTACCAGAGCTTCAGGTACGTGGCCTCCAGGATTCTCTCGCCATTTCCTGAGCTCTTGTTCCAAAAGCCATCTATCATATCAAGAAAGACAATGGCTTTATAACTGTGTTTGTAATTTTCACAACATTAGCAGTGGCTGTGCAATCATTTGGTTAAATCACAATGAAAACTAACTTTTGTGCTTGAGTCGGGGTTCAAAGAGCACTGCTAAATAAGTGATGAGATCAGTGACAAACATCTTAAAGTCTTCAGTGTCACATGATCCTTCAGAAATCATTCTACTATGCTGATTTGGTGCTTAAGTACCATTTCTTATTATTATCTATGTTGAAAACAGCTGTGTATTGATGAATAGAAAGTTGAAAAATACATGTATTTAAAACAATATTTTCTCAATGTTTGATTTAGTGCATCCTTGCTGAATAAAAGTACTAATTTCTTAATTTTACTGATCCCAGAATTTGGAACAGTATATGTAAATTAACATTAACCTGGATGATTCATTTTTAGCTCTTTATGCTCAATGAATTAACTAATAAACAGGATCTTTCTATAAAATGTTATCACTAAATTATATAATTTACAATCCTGCTTGAAAGTTTGTGACCCCTTGCAGAATCTGTGAAAATGTGAGTAATTTTAACAAAATAAGAGAGATCATACAAAACGCATGTTATTTTTTACAAAAAACAGAAGCAGAGAGTGATACACAGGTGTCTTTATAAAGCCACTGGTGCTCATTGGATGTGGTGGAGGTAAAAAAAAATCTAATTATATAGACGAAATACTTCCAAGGCACTCACGTGGTAAGATAAAAAGCCTTTAATGTACTGGGCTTAAATCATTACAAAATGGTTAAAGGTAGATCTACGCGTTTCGGCAAAAAAAAAAGCCTTCTTCAGGACACGCTCAGTATACACGTCCTGAAGAAGGCTGTTTTGTGCCGAAACGCGTAGATCTACTTTTAACCATTTTGTAATGATTTAAGCCCAGTACATTAAAGTAGGGCTGGGCGATTTATCTCATGCAATATGCATGCGCATCTCGTCAGTAAAACCGGCTCCTTGATTAGCGGTAAATCCCCATCACCTGTTTTCAAATGGAGCGGCATTTAATACACGGAGCCGTAGTTCACTGAGAAGCTACGCAATCTCGCGTTCATTATCGAAGGCGATTCATCTGCGATAATGAACGCGATGTGCGTAGCTTCTCCGGTGAACTACGGCTCCGTGTGATAAATGCCGCTCATTTGAAAACAGGTGATGGGGATTTTACCGCTAATCAGGAGCCGGTTTTACTGACGGATGCAGATGCGCATAAGCTACGTAGGAGATAAATCGCCCAGCCCTACATTAAAGGCACGTTATTTTTTATTTAGTACTGTCCTGAGTAAGATATTTTACATAAAAAAATGTTTACATTTAGTCCACAAGACAAAAAAAAAAACAATGGCTGAAATTATTAAAATAACCCCATTCAAAAGTTTGTGAACCCTTGGTTCTTAATACTGTGTGTGGTTACCTGGATGATCCACGATTGTTTTTTGTTTTGTGATGGTTGTTCATGAGTCCCTTGTTTGTTCTGAACAGTTAAACTGAGCACTGTTCTTCAGAACAACTATTTTTTTGTCAAGTGGACTAAATGTAATCATCTTTTATGTAAAATATCTTACTCAGGACAGTACTAAATAAAAAAATAACATGCATTTTGTATGATCTCTCTTATTTTAATTCTGCAAGGGGTTCACAAACTTTCAAGCAGCACTGTATGCATAACATCTGCTTGCAAGATATGAAACAAAATATATTGGTTGACCATTAGATGTAACATCACATCAGTAAGTAAATCTCAGTACCTCTGTCTCCGTAACTGCTCCACCTCTTCCTGCAGACTCTCAATCTTGTCTCCAAACTCCTGCTTGAAGAGTCGATTGGCCTCGTCAGCCAGGTCCCTCTCTCGTTCCGCCTTCTTACATCTGAAGTTGGGCCACATTAACTTAATGAGGTGAAATGAAAACTAAAAGCCATGGGAAACGAAGATGAACCGAATAATAAAAGCATAAAGAAGAACTAAGGAA
This sequence comes from Tor tambroides, assembly GCA_021397915.2. Classification (NCBI taxonomy): domain Eukaryota; kingdom Metazoa; phylum Chordata; class Actinopteri; order Cypriniformes; family Cyprinidae; genus Tor; species Tor tambroides. Next base: position 31,316 of record JAFVLL020038244.1, on the reverse strand, counting down.
GGAACTTAGAGAGGACAGAAGTAAGCATGTGGCTAAAGCAGAAACTGTAAAAGCTCAAGAAGGCAAAGTAGTCTGACAAGTGTCTGATTTTTTTTATTAAGCTATGTTTGTACTACATTTCAACATCTAAATTATGTCTACATACACTTTAGTCCGTTCACAATTTAGAGGATTTCATCATCCAGACTTGGTGTCACAAATATCTTTCCAAAGCTTTGACATTTGTCATCAACTACCACTGCATCAAATTCAGATTTCAATTAAGTTTACAATAAGCTGTAAAATAATTCAGGCACGCCATCCTGCACTCAACATCATTTCTTCCAAAAAAATCTAACATAACCTCCTGAATATGCCTGAAATAAACACACTCTGTCAGCTTGGGCATCCATCAAAGCACTCAACATCATGAAACTTAAGCAGGTTGGTCTAATATTCAGGTCCAAGAGTTTTAACCAAATAATGTGGTGTTGCATACTTTTTATATAGAGTATAAAACGATTGTACATTTTTGTTAGGAATGTTTCCCCGTGCTGTACCGAACTGGGTTATGGTTTGAGAAGTATTTTTTCAGTATTGAGAAGTAAAGATATAAGAGAGATGCATTTCCATTACTTAAAATGTACATGTCTGCCATCTTTGTTCTAAGATGCCAAAACAGCTGCATTTTACTTTGGCTAAAACATACAGAGGGAGACTAGAGACAGGAGCACTGGATCAGGCGTACAATATTGAAAGATGAGGCTGGGGGACGACACAGAAGCAAGATCTGTAGTTTTCAGTCCGGTTTAAAGACAGAATAACGGCAATGGATCTGAAACTCAGTAATAAAATAAACACCCTAGTCATCTATGTTATGCAAAATCAAATTGAAGATCTTTTTTTTAAATTTAGTTTTTTTTGGAAACAATCTAATGTCTGCGATCATTTTATTGCTGCCTCTGAAGGAGTTTTCCTGCAGCTGTGTTCAAGTTTTGTGCCTGTTTAGCCATGTCTTTCTCACTGCTCAGGAAAAAGGAGTAGAAACACAAGAGAATGAGCATGTGAAAAATGTCAAATGAACAGGTAAAAGCAAAGAAGTGTTTGAGAGAAGACAGAGATAGAGAGCAGAAGTTATTGTAGAAACAGAAACGTTGCTGCCTCCCATAGGTTGGCAACAGAACTGAAACAGGAAAGAGTGGACTTGTCTTATTTGTGCTCTATATATGTGATGTGCACTCTGTCTTTGTTATGATCATTCACCGATTAAGGAAATCTGCCCATCCTGAACAATAACCTTCCTTGGAAAATTAGTTATATACAGTGCAATTCAAAAATTCACAGTGCAAATCTATGATTCAAAATCTAATTTTTCATTTGCAGTAAAAAGTGTATAAAAATTTAGTTGTATAATGCCTTAAGTTTCAAATTGTTAACTTTAAAAATTGCTTTAAAAATGATCTAAACTATAAAAAAAAATGTAACTAACTTTTAAAGGATTTATTACTATAGGTCAGCATTAATTGATAATATTGTGTATATACAGTATATATGCTCATATGTTATATATTGTTTATTGAAATTAGAAGAGGCATTTTCACTTGTGCTCTCAGACTTTTGAACCCCATTCTTTGATTTGCAGTGTTCATGTCATGTGTAAATGCTGTGCTTATGCAGTTAGACTCATTTTACCTGCTCTCCAGCTGTTTAATAATGCTCCCCATCTGGTTTGTTTTCTCCTCCAAGCGGCTGATGATGTCACTTTTCTGTTTTGCACCGGCCTCTGAGCTCTACAAGCCAGACAAATCCCAATCACAAACACAAACACATTGCATCAAAAATAAATGCAGTTCAGCTACATTAGATAATTGGTACTAATATAACTGTAATGTTTTTAATCTTTTAACAATTCTACACATATAAGCCCTGTGAAGCAACAGCAGGACTCAGACAGATGAATAGAAATTCCTGAAATTCAAACACATTATGTGACTCGACACCACAAGTCTACTCTACTTGCTTCTTTATTTTGGCACTGTCAAATCAGATCACTTCATTGTCACTCCACCATAGTGTAACCTTTTAAAACAGGGAAGGAAAATAAATATGTGCTGCTTACAAGCAGCTTCTGTGTGTGAAACAAGCAAGCTCCAGTGTTAAACTTGTGAATTGTGAGAAGTAGGGCTGGGCGATATATATCGTTCGATATTTTGCACATTTAGTCAGTAAAGCCGGTTCTTTGATTAGCGGAAAATCTCCATCACCTGTTTTGAAATAGAGCGCCAGTTAATACACAGAGCCGTAGATCACTGACAAGCTACGCAATACCGCGTTCATTTTCGCGGGTGATTAATTGGCGTAGCTTGTCAGTGATCTACGGCTCTGTGTATTAACTGGCGCTCTATTTCAAAACAGGTGATGGAGATTTTCCGCTAATCAAAGAACCGGCTTTACTGACGAAATGCGCATGGATATATCGAACGATATATATCGCCCAGCCCTAGTGAGAAGCATGTATTTTAATGGATATGTGTCTCTCTCTTTCATACCTGTGACTATTTTCTTCCTTTTTTAACGCCATGTCAGCCTCTGTGGCTATGCTCATGGCGAGAGCCAGGTTTAGTTATTCTAAAATATAACTAAATAAGTTGTTTAAGCATACCTGTGACTTAATGGAGAGCTCATGGTTGAGAGTACGCATTTCATCTAACTGCTGTCTGAGCTCCACCAAAGCATCATGTTTTTCACAGATGTCCTTCTCTAGCATCTTCATGGACAGCTCCATCTCTTGCTTCATCCCTATCTGCACCTCCAACTCCTTTTCGACATCCTACACAAACACACAAACACACTCTGTTTCTTTCAGGATTCAGGTTCTTCAGACATCTGCTTCAGAGGTCCTATATCAGAGATGAATTTGAAGATAAAGAGAATGATATACAGATTAATGGTTTACTCACCAGTCTGAGCTGAGTTTCCTCTTTGAGCTGTTTGCGAGTTTCTCCAAGCACTTGACCGTTTGCGGTACCATCTGCCCTTGATGCCTTCAAAGAGAAATACAGGTCAAATATCAGAGCAAAGAACTACTATGAGCTTGTGGCTTACTTTTGAATAATGAGTAATCATTGTTGTTCTATTGAATGATTGTTAACAATCAGTACTGTGGGATCAAAACAATGTTCTTCACCTTGCGACTAGACTCCACAAAGTAAGAGCTTTCCTCCTTCACCCTTTCCATCTCCTCCTGCAGAGTGATGATCCTGTTGTTTGCCACAGCAAGCTAAATATCAAGAACAGGAAATCATTATTACTAGCATCTATTCACAAATAGTTACTTTACTAAGTTCCACCAACCGTGTCAATAAACCACATTAAAAATTCTGGGTTCAGCACTTTTTTACAATTTTTTTTTGGAAAGAAATTAATCATTTTAATCACAAAGACGTATCAAACTGATCAAAAGTAATAGTAAAGGCAGACAGTAAAGTTACAAAAATGTTACAAACAAGTAATGTTACAAAAGGTTTTTATTTGCTGCTGAAAATTCAGCTTTGCCATCCCAGGAATAAATAAATTGATATTAAAATATAAAATAGCTATTTTCAATTGTAATAATATTCACAATATTATATTTTTGATCTAATAAGAGAATTCTTTGAAAAACCATTTAAAAAAATCTTACAGACCCCAAACTTTTGAACAGTAGTGTATACACAGCTGTGTGCATGAATATATCATGTGAATTCAGTTCTGCTAACATGTAAATTATCTATCAGTTATGTAAATCATTTGTCTCTAGTTTATTACGCTCTTGTATTTACCACAACTTCAGTAGTCCATTAAATTATAATTATTACCCACCTCCTCTGTAAGTTTTGTGTTGGATTTTTCCAGTGCATCCACTTTGGCTTGCAAGTTATTCACTGACGCACTGGGAAAGGGGAATTTAGAGTGACAATGTGAGATTGCTCATGCTTTCCAAATGAGCAGCTAGTCACAAACACACCCCCACAAGTCTGATGTTGGGTAAAGGGACTGCACCTTAAATGTCTGTTCAGTTCCTCAACGTAATTCTTCTGGTCAAGAATAGCTGTGATCTGTCCATCACTGCAAGCAAAGAGCAGCTTTGAGTCCAATAACTGTCAGACTACAACAATTAGCTTCCATTGAGGGAGTTGAATATGGACTCACCCTTCTGTGCTTTTGCTGCTGTGCGCACCATCTTTCAGATACATGGAGAAATCTATGACTCCAACCTATAGAGAGAGTATTTGAGATCTTATTACCCTGTATCACCTTTTTGCCAGCACACTTTGGAGAAAAACCTTGAAAGGACAAAGAAAATGTAACAAAGATAATGCTTTGTTCCATCATTTGTTGTCCCTTCATTACTCATGTACAGTAACTAACAGATACCTGTGAGTCTAAATCTTCCCCTTTCATACACAAGTTAGCATCAATGACATTCAGGCCCACCAACAGCCCAGCGATCACAGCTCCTTCCTCCTCCATCATAAGAGCATTGGGCTCGTAGAATTCACTGAGGGACACAACAATAGCAAATGTAATATTTACAAAACTGGGTTGCTAAATCAAAATTATGGCTTTTATACTAGAGACCAAAATCTGTAACTGTACCTGAGCAGGTCTTTTCGGTTGATGATGGTCTTCATGTAGTCTGAGAGCTTCTTCTGCATTAAGGCCAGACGAAGCCATGCTCTGCCTCTTCCTAATGGGGTTCTGGGATAAAAGAACAACTTTAGAATCAGAAACACAGTATGCATTAAAAAACAACAACAACAACAACAACAACAACATGTACAAGTTGAAAACATCTTACTTGAGCCCAGGAAGGTCTTTGACGCTGGCTGTGATCTCACCAGCTTCTGGAGTCAACTTTTCTACAAGTTCCAGAGGACCCCAAAAAGACTTATTCTGACCAAGGAACGTCTTCTTACCTAAAAAAGGGATATCTTTAGGAAAAACAGACCGAGTATACACAACATACCAAAAGTACTGTGCAATAATTATTAAAATGAATGAGCAGATGATTACATTTCTATTGTGTAAAGGACACAAATGAGGACCTGTGAATACTCTGAGGACAGTGGAATTTGGGTTGGGATTTGTTGCACTTACTTTTAAGTCCGTGTTTCAGACAGTGCTCCATGACGACAAAAAACTGCTGTAGTGGGGCATAGTCTGAATCCAGTGTGCGGCCCAGGTTCAGTGCAGACTCAATCAAGCCCTTGATGCTCAGCTTGGCCATGTTCATCAGGTTAAGCCTCTCGATGGCAATGGGGTCCTTGGGATCTGGAAATCAAAAAATTCAAGCATGAATTGAAACATCATGGTACAATTCTCTAACTCTGACTTTTTCTACACACAGTATTTAACAGGTTTGATATAAGCAATATATGAGGGTTTTCTCAGAGATTTTTTCAGAGAAAGACTTCATGAGAACTTCCCATTGACTGTGACTATGTAGTTTCCTCTATGTCTGGCAAAGACTTATGAAATTGTAGTTGATGCAATGTGAAATATATAAAATGCACACTGATTTCATCCCACCATCTCAATCATGCTCCTCAGGAGACATTTTCTGATAAAAACGAACAGATGATTGTTTTGAAAGCTGTTGTTTTCAGGATAATCTCAATTCAACCTTACAATGAATCACAACAGTAAATTAATCACTACAGTAAATCAGTTTTTACTGAACTGAATTTCAAGTTTGAGATCAAGCCTCACCCTGTCTAAATCAAAACACACCCACAGTAATGCAATCATTTCATCAAGACTCTCAATCCATGTCTGTTCACGAACAGGAGTGACCTTTTTCATGAGGACAAGGGAAGCTGGGCAAGAGAAAGGCTGCTATAGTTCTTTTTCCCTTTAAAATCAATTGGGTTGATTTTACAAATGGGCCATGATGGACTCATTTAGCATTTAGTATTACTTATATATTACTTAGCATTTACATATTACTTTTCAGGTGTTGAGACAGGAGAAATGATCCAGGAGGCAGTGGGTCATTTTTCACAGTACACTGACTTTTAAAATGAAAAATGATGGCATGGAAGACACTGTCAGTTCAAGTCTAGTCATTTCAGTCCAAGTTTATTTTAAATGGTCATTACTCATAAAATAATATTGAATTGTTAATGCAACAACACGAATGAAGTTGTTCAAAGACCTTGAAATGAATAGTAAAACCAACAGATTTTACTGGTAAAAAAAAAAAATCAGTTTTCATCAGGTATTAAAGACCTCCTTGTAGCTTCGCAGAGTCACACAGCAAAGAATGAGTCAAGGTTCATGTCTATTCAAAGGTTATTCAAATTACACAAACCAAATTATTTCACTGTAAGGAAAGAGATTATTTTAGTGTGTTTTTGTGCATAAGTCGTCTCTGAATCATAAATGTTTAATGTCTCTACAGGGAATAAATCTGAAGAACCAGAAATTGATCACTGATAGTATGAAATGCTGCTAAACCATGCGATCAGCGTGCAGAATCAGTCAGAGAACGGGGTGGGGCAAGGAAACAGCCAAAGAAACAGGCCAGACAAGAACAATCTAACCAAATGGGTAGCCAAATATTTTGCTAGCTATAAAGAGAGCTAGCAAAAAAAGTCACAGAGACAAAGCTATTGATGGAAACATCAAACCAATAGGAAGTGAGATAACAGACAATGAAAAAGAGACAAATAAAGAGAACAACAAAATAACATGAGCACAAGAGGTAAAGCTTTAGAAGCTGTGGTGCGAATGTGCTGTTCGCTTGTTTGGTAAAGACAGGGCTGCACGGCCATGCCAGCTGTGGTTTTAGGATGGTGCCCGAGGCGAGGATGAGGTGGACTGGGGGGAGTGATGCCACCATACGCACCTTTAAACTCATCAAGCATTTGCATTTGCTCCACCAAATCTGTGAAATCCTCCCATGAGTCTTTGCAAAAGGCAATGGAAAACAGAAAAAAGCAGAAAAGGATTGGGTCATGCACATCATGGGAGTAAACCAAAGCAACAACAAGAGGGAATACACATTATGTTGTAGGAAATTTGAGTGTAGACTCTTATTTACAGAGCCAAGCTCACTCTCTCTCACTGTCATACATTAGCGCAAATCTTACCCTAGTGAATGACTTTAGAAGCATTACAACAGAAACTATTAATAGCAAACTGAGTGTTGATGGTCATTATGAGCCACTATTATAACATGTCAGCAAATCTGGATCAGAAAGTTACTATAAAGTAATTTGACAACACTAGAAGACTGCAGACCTGCAAGACTGTAGTGGCAACTTATCTAAACCGATTTGTTTGACAGAAGGCCTCAGGAAAGAATGTAATATTTCCTTTTTATCCACAGTACTGGAATAATATCTTTTTTTGTCAGATTCATTCCACGACAGCTTTAAAGGGACAGCAACAACAACAACAACAAAGATCTTTTACCTCACGCAGTTCCAAACATCCCTTTATGAATTTCTCTCTTCTTTGAAACATTAAAAAAAAGTTTTTCCATCCAAAACATATATTTTTTATGTTCCACAGACGAAAGTCACAGGTTTGAAATGACATGAGGGTGAGTAAATCATGACAGATTTTTTTTATTCATAGAGTTTCTATGTGGCTTGGCTGAGAGGGAAAAGAAGAAACAAAAATTAAATAAAACAATAAGTGAAACTTAATGAGGCAGAGCACACCAAACACTACAAAGAACATCTGCATGCAGTGAAACGGATCAAGGGCAAAATGGCAACTAACCAATACCGACTGATATGCAGTGGTTAAATTGAAGAGAATATTTGTTGTAAAACATCTATTGATATAAAAATACCGGAAAGATCTGAGGGAATAGTACTGTCTTAACTTTTTTTTGGCTCTGAACCCTGGGGGCTGATGTGACACTAAAAATGTCACATGTTTATCACACAGTCCAAAGGTGATGGAATTCATGAAAATGCACGACCAGCAAACAACTACTTCTGTAGTATATAATCATCTCAGAGGATGACTCTGTAAACACACCTTATCAGATAATGTTTTCTATTCGTTGTCTTTCTACATGCCTCCGGGCCTGTTTCATGCTTGCCCAATGAAGATAAAATAGATTAGTTTGAACTGTCAGTGGCCCTGGTTGCATCTTCTCTACGGCCAGTTGATCACATTGCCTTCAAGACATTTGATTGAGTGGGAATCCCAGGCCCATCTCCAGGGCAGCAGTACTGTGTCCATATGATGTTAACCTTTTAACCTTTGGCAAGATAAGCCGTGACTCTCCAGTAACGCACTGGATTAGCAAAACAATTGTGAGGTCTGACACCTATCACTATTCTAGAAAACAATTTATTGCCTTATTTTTCTCTTCAGAAAAGTGAATAAATGAAATCCAAATGATAAGCAAATTTTCAAAATGCCTTTTACTGTTATTAAACTCAACAGAGAAAAAGAACATATCAAACAATATTAAGTCATTTATTGAAGGCCCGTTCACACCAAGCACGATAACTATTAAGTTTTAATAATCACTTTAATTATGAGAATAGGGAAGTCCACACCACAGCTATAATGATACAGAGGAACAATATCACTGGGATCACTTTCAGAATGATCGTTTTTCCAGATGAAGAATAAAAATACTGTCAGCCAATCAGAATCCCTCCTGCTTTAAAGAGCTCAAACAAAACTGCAGCATACACTAATAATAAGAACCAAATTTTATATTCTGTTGTTGTGTATGCAAATATAGTAATCATTATAGTTATCTTTACAGTCATTGCTTTTTGGTGTCAGCTTTTTTGGTGTGAAGTATTGTTTAAAAAATTACAACCAACAATCCAAATCTTACAGTCAGTGACACTAAAAGTCTAATAGTCTGTCAAAACCTATTTTCTTTTCTTACTTTTTTGTTTGTTTCTTTATTGGAGGGACTTTTGTTTTGAGGGACTTTCCGAACAGTGCAGTGCACATACTCAATTTGTTCAATGTGACAATAATTTAATTAGAATAAAACAGGATATGAATAGCTTCTCTCAAATCACTCAGTGAGAAACAAACACTTGTTCTTCATAAAAACTACATTTCCAAGCAGGCCTGCAGGAATGCTGAGAGCATGATGGAGGAAGGTTGGGCGAGCACCGCCCAGTACGATAGGACCCACAGAGGCCTAGTGATGCTGTGCGCCTACCTTCATGAGCCGGCTCGGGATCTGGCGTTAGCGAGATGTCGTTGAGCTCGCGCAAGCACAGCCATTCGCCATCCACCGACACGCGGAAGTTGCATAGGTAGATGGTCTCTCGGGCAGCCTGTGTGATCTTGTCAGTAGTGGGGGTGGGGGCTTCGCTCTGGGGCGTCAGATCAGACATGGTGACTCAGCTGATAGCTGCTGCGACAACAACAACACTCACGATGGCGACCCTCAGTGAAGAGTCAGGAGCAGGGAATAGGAATGAAGATAATTTTTTTTTTTTAATCCAGTTCAAGCAAGACTGTTCTCCAGCACAAAGGAAAAAGGAAAAAAGAGTCAAGGAAAACAAAGAAAGAAGGAAGGGGAAAAATAAGCAAGAAGTCCACCGCAAACCTGACCAAAGGGATGCTATTCTTCCGGGGCTCAATGACCTCGCCTTGTGAATGAGCAGCGACAGCTAAAATCCTCTGTGTGAATAAAGGCTTCAGTGCTCTCTGGCTCAGCACAGCCAGGGGATTGAGATGCTGTGTGAGCCTCAGCGGAGCTACAATCAGAGATGTCTCTTTCTCTCTCTCTCAGCCCCTCCCTCACAGCCCAGCCGCTTGCTTTCCCCGAATTGGCTGCATGCGCTGCAAATGGGAGGGTGTTGACCAAGATGGCTGCCGTGATGCTGAGGAGGATTGTGGGAATCACGTGAGCAGATGGTGGAGGGGGGCACAGCTCCCGAGAGGCCTGTCAGATGCAGGGGGGAGCTGTTGTCAAAGATCCACATGCCGTATAGGAGAAGGATGGAAGTACTACTGATTGAGAACCAGAACATTGCTGATAAAGCTGCTTTTTACTGAAAGACATCTTGAAGAGGAGCAAACTGGCCACTCATGTTAAACCACATGTGAAACAAACGTAATGAAAAAAAAAAGTATGGATACTCTGTAAAAACGATCACATATAAACCTTTGAAAGTTCCTTTGAAAAGAGAAGAACCTCATATGCAAAGTCATGTAAAAAGGGGTTTGAATATTAGCAGTAATCTAATATTCAAATCTTATTATTTACAAAAGAAAAGCACTTATGCATGACTATCAATTAATAACGCTGTATCAATTAACAACTATCAATTAATAACACATGTTTTGAAACAGCATTGGGTACGAACTGGGTCATTTTTTAAAGAAATTCACTGAGCAAGGAGACATTGAATTGAAAAAGTGATATTTGTAAAGTTACAAAAGAATTAGGCTATATTTCAAATAAATGCTGTTCTTTTTTTCTAAAAATAATCCTGAAAAAAATGCACAAAAATATTCAGCAGCACAATGTTTTCACAATTAATAATAAGAAATGTTTCTTTAACATCAAATATGTATACTAAAATGATTTCTAAAAGATCATGTGACACAAAAGACTGGAGTAATGGCTGCTGAAAGTTCAGCTTTGCCATCAAAAGAATACATTTTAAAATATTAAACAGTTATTTTAAATTGTAATATTTCACAAAATTACAGTTTTACTGTGTTACTGAGCATATCAGTGAAGACTTGATTAGTATAAAAAAAAAAAAATAAAAAAAAACTTTAAAAACAAAAAAATCTTACCGGCCCCAAACTTTTGTACGGTGGTGTATCTCTAAAACTATGCATGTAAGTAATGTGGTGATGTCATATCATTCAGTGATGCACTTCTAAGCAAGATACATCATTACAACTATTGAACCATCATACTGCGCGGCTAAATAATTCACAAAGTGTGACAAATGGGCTGTATGAGTCTGATTTAACCCTCTGAAGCAAGCAATCACAAAAGAAAGAAAAATATGTAATGTTTTCATTTTTACGATTTTTCCACCAAAATAATATAATCATTTCCAATCTTTAATTTCTTCAAAATGTATGCATTTTTTTTTTTTAAAAAAAAGCTGCACATGAGTCCACTGCAACTGAATAGAATGGTACATTTTCCAGATGTACCTGATATTTCACCATCAGCCTTCAACCAGTATGTTCTTTGACCTGTGATGTACTAAGAAAAACTGTGAAAATAATTTAGCTGGGTGTTCTTAAACAAGTACAATTTAACCCTAAAAAGAAACTGTGACTCACAGAGCTTCTCAAATCCGACAGCTAGTCGGCTCTTGTGGATTTATGGGATAGAAAACCGGTTGCACACTTGCACACAGAAATCTCTGCAGGTGCAGAAGAACTATCATGCAAGAATTGTCTGCATACGGTTTCATGAATACTGCATATTTAGACATCCGACTCATTTGACATACTTTTTTGAAATACATATTTATGACATAAAAAGGACAGTCATAAAGAATTATGGTTGGTTTGGATGTAATAGCACAAACTTTTTTAAATATGCTTTTAAGAGACCTTACTTGACAACATTTCAAAGGGTTCAAAAAATAATCTCTGTTAAGTGCCAAAAGAATGTTTAAAAAAAAACACAGAAAACCAAGTGACAACCTACACAGAAAGCAGTTTTGGGCATCATTATGTGCATTCCAGTCAATTACAGCATGACTATGATGGCCAAAAATGTGGGCAAAGTAGGCAGCTCACTAGCTATTCAGAATCAGCCAAATCTGACCATAATAATAGCCAGGACGCACACTCAACCAGTAATATTTCTCATGGCCAGCATGACCTCAAGGATTAGGAGTTTATACGATTTGTGGACTTTAAGGTTGTGGATATCTACATCCGTACAGTAGATGAAATATAGTTTACATGCGAGCTGATGACATGATGTTTGTGCTAGCTGTGGGTTATTACTGACTTATGAATTAAAAGTCATAAATTCAAGAAAAAAACACCAATCTAAGAAAAGCAGAAACTGCAAACTTGCATAAACGTCGCAGTGGCTGTCATTGTGCAATGTTGTTGACATTGAAACACAAGGCTTGTGTCAAATAATGCAGCATGTTCAAGAGAAGCAAACACTATCAGATCCTATCAAATAAGCCCATATGCAGACGACCATAACATATACTCACTTCTTGTTTTCTTGTTAGTCCTCTCAATCTGGAATTCATATCGCACTGGGGCAGGAAGAGAGGAGCTCGTCTTTGTAAACTGTATACTTGAGTTATAAGTTAACGCCTCCTTAAAGTAAATCACCGAGGCAGGAGAAAGCGACTCCTCCGGGCTGTTGGCTGTATGTCCATCGCTGTCCTGCATGTGGGGTTTGAGAAATTCATTAGATGACACTAAAGTTTCTGAAACTTCACTGGTGTGCTGCTCCGATGTTTCTGAGCTGGGGTCCGCCATCTTCAGTTCAAATTCATGTGACCTCTCTGCGTCAACACAACCGTCCGCTCGCGCTGCATTCAGCTCTTGGTGGAAACTAACTCATGATTATTTAGAACTGTTTTGGACAGTTATACACTACGACTCGACGCGTGTAGTCTGTCTTGTTCCTAAATCAGCGGACAAAACAATAAAGAAATAAAATGTTATTGTATTTTTCGGGTCATGTGTTGTGACGTAGATCATCAGCTGGGTGAGGGCATTTAAAGGAACAGCAGCAGCAGCATCGTTTCACTTTGACCTCAATACAGCGGGAGGACAAACCGTACTTCACAACACTATACAATATGTCACAACTGTACGGTTCTATGACAGGCAAAAATTTTACATTTAAATGACTTTTCTATCATGTTGTTATATAACTGAGCAGCAACTAATCGATCAGCAATTCCTGAGATATGCAGGATTCAATTTTAAAGAACTGAAAGCAGCTCTTACCAGTCAGGAAAAATATGGGTGTTTCTTCAATTAGAGGGACTTGTGGGCCTGTTAATTCTTATTTCTCAGAAATTTTCTCTTGCTTTATTATTTCTCAGAAAAATAAATAAAATACTTTTAAATGCACTTTACATGCTTCTAATTTGTTTAACTGTCTACTAAACAGTGGAAATGTATGCACCACAAGAAAATTCTGTCATTTTTTAAAATAAAACTCATGAAGCTTACACACAGTGTTATTTCTACCATAGATTATGTGATATTTTAAACATTTTTTTGCAATACAGTGGTTGTCTCCTTCGCTTTGCTTTGCTAGACTAATTTCATAGATATCATTTTATATATCCTCCTAACTCCACAGAATTAAATAATATTTCACATAATTTTTCAACAAACTGGGGTAAAATTGTATTAAAATTGTGTGCAAAATGTTTATTTCACGTTTGTTAACACTATTATAGTTTATAGACGGTTTGGATCTGGGACCAGGGTAAGAAGTAGCAAAAATAAATGATGAAGGCATACATAAAAGTTAAAAGGGTGGGAACACTATGGGCTAATTTCTCATAAATGTCAAATAATTTCACCATAACTCATTTTTACAAATATGTAGATGCACCACTAGAGAGCGCCATCGGCAGTATTTTGGTTATAAGTCTTGTACAAGTAGGGCTCGCTGCAGTCCACAACATCCAGGGGGTGGAGATAGGTTTATGGGTGGAGATTGGTGGGTTTAGGGATCAGGGGGTGGAGATGGGTAGGTTAAGGTATATGTAAGGTGGGAGGACAAGATATTTCTATAGACTTTGATCTAAATATATAGATCTAATCTTATTTGCTATCCTTTCCTAGTAGCCTAATAGAACTATTGCATTAGTAGAACATGGATTTTATTTGTCATGTATTAATATACAATGTACAAGGAATTTATTTGGTTGAAAGGCATACAGAAAAAAACAATTATTTATTTATTTATTTATTTATCATATTTTGACGATCCTCTTTGTTTATTTCTGTGATTATCTACAATACAGCTGCATTTCCCTTCTTATGCAGAATTTTATTTTTTCCTGTGTAACTAATTCCTAGTTTTTCTGTTCTTTGATCTTATACTCATATTTGTTCCATTGTCCTTGTTGTTATTGTTGGGTTATTGTTGGCTTAGTTTACTCAATGACACTGGCTGTTTGTGTTGGCATACCAACTCATGAAAGTATGTAGCCTATAATTAGTACGCCAAATAAAAATGAAAACTCGTGGTATTGATACGCAAAAATGGACTTTGGCGTGTATATGCAACGCGATGTGTAGGATTAGGGTTGTGGGGTAGATGCGTATGTACGTGAAAATTGCGCATCATATGCACGCCAACAAATTTGGTATCATATGCACGCGAAAACTGCGTTTTATATGCACAATAAACACTTTCGTATAATATATGCGTCAAAGTCCATTTTTGCGTATCAGTACCACGAGTTTTCGTTTTTATTTGGCGTACTATCTTTACGCATTTTCATGAGACCAGACACTCATTCATTTTTGCAGCTCCCTAATTTGATGTAGCTACTATGTAAATACAGTTCTGTATTTCTCACTTCTAAAGGCCAATTCACACCGCACAGACAAATACCAACAAACTTCGAGTCACAGCTGAGTCAAGTAACACCGTATTTACACCGGACGCGACAGTTGTCGCATCGCGCCGCATCCAGTGTAGACAGCGTCACTGATCAATAGAACCTCTATTGTATTTTGTCGCGTCGCACCGCGCCGCTCGCGTCTGGTGTAGATGGTGTAAGTCTTGGGGACGAAACTGATGATCCTGTAACCAGGGCTCGAATTGAGAGGGGATGCGGGGGGATGGCTTCCCCCGGTCGAAAAAAAATGACAAAAAGATCCCCTCTGTAAAACCACCGTCCCCTTTGGATTATTAATTTTGTGTATTACATAAAGCTTATCATGCACACGAAAAATGTTAAAATTCTCTACTTATGATCATTTACGAACTAAATAACGGCGATTGGCCAATCAGAACTCGGTACTGTAACAAGCTGCGCACAAGCAAAAGCAATTTCGTCATTTTTCGCGCAAAATGGTTCAAGCGCAACTTTTGAAGTTCTTTAAAAAGACGACAACAGAAGGTATGATTTTTCCTTGATTAGAATTTAAAGAGATTCTCCTGACATAATGTATGTGTGACTGTGAGGGACTGAGAGACAAGGAGCTGATTATCCAACTTTGAGAAAGAAATAAAAAACACGTCTTGAGAGTCCAAAGCTTTCACTGTACGATGAAGCCCATTAGAATACAGTTAGAATACCCTTATAATTCCAGCAATGAAACAAAAAATACCCATGTATGAGTTTTTACGTTTTTATATTCATTGCACAAGCATGTACTTTTCTGTATATCAGCACATGTGCGCGAGGCCACGAGCAAAATGTGCTATTAGTTTTAACAGTGCATAGCAACACGGTGTTTTACGGAAGCATATTGCATTCACTTGAGGAAAAAATATCTGCTCTGTTTTTCTGAATTAACGACTTAATTATCTCAGAATTACGAGATAATTTTTCATGAAAAAAA
>JAFVLL020038244.1:0-15709 GCA_021397915.2 Tor tambroides | reverse complement strand
TGTTTTTTGAACTTTAAACCACATAAACACATTGCATTACACCAAATACACAAAATAATGTTCTTTTTAGCAACATCATATGACCCCTTTAAATTATCTACATTGAAAACAGTTGTGTATTGAGTTGAAAAGTACAGCATTTACCTCAATATTTTGTCAACAATTTTTGCATCCAAAATTGAATCCAATTTAATGTATCCTTGCTGCATAAAAGTACTAATTTCTTTTGAAAAAAATCTTACTGATCCCAAATTTTGAACAGTTGTGTATATGTAAATTACATTAACCTTGATGATTCATTGTTAGTTTGTGATGCTCATTGGATTAACTAATAAAAAACTTCTTTCTATAAAATGTTATCACTAAATTATATGCGCATAACATCTGCTTTCTAGATACTGGCATTGGCCACTGAAACAAAATATACTGGTTGACCATGCTATGTAACATCACAAAAATAAAGTAAATCTCGGTACCTCTGTCTCCGTAACTGCTCCACCTCTTCCTGCAGACTCTCAATCTTGTCTCCAAACTCCTGTTTGAAGAGTCGATTGGCCTCGTCAGCCAGGTCCCGCTCTCGTTCCGCCTTCTTACATCTGAAGTTGGGCCACATTAACTTAATGAGGTGAAATGAAAACTAAAAGCCATGGGAAACAAAGATGAACTGAATAATAAAAGCAAAAAGAAGAACTAAGGGAGGACTTAGAGAGGACAGGAGGAAGCATGTGGCTAGAGCAGAAACTGTAAAAGCTCAAGAAGGCAAAGTAGTCTGACAAGTGTGTTTTTTTTTTTTATTAAGCTATGTTTGTACTACATTTCACATCTAAATTATGTCTACATACACTTCAGTCTGTTCACAATTTAGCGGATTTCATCATCCAGACTTTTTGTAGAATCCGTAAAGCTCTGTGTCACAAATATCTTTCCAAAGCTTTGACATTTGGCATCAACTACCACTGCATCAAATTCAAAGTTCAATTAAGTTTACAATAAGCTGTAAAATAATTCAGGCACACCATCCTGCACTCAACATCATTTCTTCCAAAAAAAAAGCTAACATAGCCTCCTGAATATGCCCGAAGTAAACACACACTGTTTGTCAGCTTGGGCATCCATCAAAGCACTCAACTTCATGAAACTTAAGCAGGTTGGTCTAAGATTCAGTTCCAAGACTTTTGAGAGATTAACCGAAATGAACCCAATAATATTGTGTTGCATACTTTTATATAGAGTATAAAACGATTGTACATTTTTGTTAGGAATGTTTCCCCGTGCTGTACTGAACTGGGTTATGGTTTGAGAAGTATTTTTTTTCAATATTGAGAAGTAAAGATATAAGAGAGATGCATTTCCATCACTTAAAATGTACATGTCTGCCATCTTTGTTCTAAGATGCCAAAACAGCTGCATTTTACTTTGGCTAAAACATATAGAGGGAGACTAGAGACAGGAGCACTGGATCAGGCGTACAATATTGAAAGATGAGGCTGGGGGTGACACAGAAGCAAGATTTGTAGTTTTCAGTCCGGTTTAAAAGACAAAATAATGGCAATGGATCTGAAACCCATTAATAAAATAAACACCCTAGTCATCTATGTTATGCAAAATCAAACGGAAGATCTTTTTTTTAATTTAGGGTTTTTTTGGAAACTATCTAGTGTTTGCGATCATTTTATTGCTGCCTCTGAAGGAGTTTTCCTGCAGCTGTGTTCAAGTTTTGTGCCTGTTTAGCCATGTCTTTCTCGCTGTTAAGGAAAAATGAGTAGAAACATAAGAGAATGAGCAGGTGAAAAATGTTAAATGAACAGGTAAAAATCAAAGAAGTGTTTGAGAAAAGACAGAGAAAGAGAGCAGAAGTTATTGTAGAAACAAACGTTGCTGCCTCCCACAGGTTGGCAACAGAACTGAAACAGGAGAGAGTGGACTTGTCTTATTTGTGCTCTAAGTATGTGATCTGCACTCTGTTTTTGTTACTATAACTTACAGATCAAGGAAAACTGCCTATCCTGAACAATAACCTTCCTTGAAAAATTATAGTTATTTACGGTGTGATTCAAAAGTTTACAGTGAAAATGTATGATTCAAAATCAAATTTTTGATTTGCTATAAAAATTGTAAAAAACTTAATGGCTTTATAATGCTTTAATGTTCAATTTGGTTCAACTTTTAAAAATTGCTTTAAAAATTATTTAACCTATAAAAAAATGAACTAATTTAAGCATTTAATAGTATAGGTCAATATTAATTGATGAGTGTGTGTGTGTGTGTGTATGTATGTGTATATATATATATACATATATATATATATATATATCTAAAGGTATAGTTTACCCAAAAATGAAAATTCTCTCATTAAAAAAAAAAATAATAATAATATTCTCGTAGCTTCATAACACTACGGTTGAACCACTGATGTCACATGGACTATTTTAACAATGTCCTTACTACCTTTCTGGGCCTTGAACATGTCAGTTACATTGCTGTCTACGCAGGGTCTTTGCAACTTATCAAATTATTATGGTGATGAAATATGCTATATATTGTTTATTGAAATTAGAAGAGGCATTTTCACTTGTGTTCTCCCACTCTTTGTTTTGCAGTGTACATGTCATGTGTAAATGCTGTTCTTATGTAGTTAGACTCCTTTACCTGCTCTCCAGCTGTTTAATAATGCTCCCCATCTGGTTTGTTTTCTCCTCCAAGCGCCCGATGATGTCACTCTTCTGTTTTGCACTGGCCTCTGAGCTCTACAAGCCAGACAAATACAAACAGACACCAATCACAAACACAAACACTCTGCATCAAAAATAAATGCAGTTTTGCTACATTAGATAAGTGGTACTAATGTAGTTGTAATGTTATTAAATCTTATTAACAATTCTACACATACAAGCCATGTGAAGCAGCAGCAGGATTCAGACAGATGAATAGAAATTCCTGAAATTTTAACATGCTATTTGACTCGGCACCACAAGTCTACTCTACTTGCTTCTATATGTGCTCCTTACAAGCAACTTTTGCGTGTGAAACAAGTCGTGCTCCTGTGTTAAACCTCTGAATTGTGAGAAGCTTGATTTTAAATCAAGCAGTCGTGGCCTAATGGATAGAGAGTTGGACTTGTAACCCGAAGGTCATGGGTTCGAGTCTCAGGTCCGGCAGGGATTGTAGTTGGGGAGAGTGAATAACCAGCACTCTCTCCACCCTCAATACCACGACTGAGGTGAGACCCTTGAGCAAGGCACCGAACCCCCAACTGCTCCCTGGGCGCCGCAGCATTGGCTGCCCACTGCTCCGGGTGTATGTTCACTACTGTGTGCATGCACTTGGATGGGTTAAATGCATCGGACAAATTCCGAGTATGGGTCACAATACTTGGCCACACACCACTTCCCTTTCCCTTTCCCCCTTTCCCCTTTAAATGGAAATGTGTCTCTCATACCCATGACTTTTTTCTTCCTTTTTTAGCTTCTGTGGCTATGTTCATGGTGAGAACCACATTTAGTTATTCAAAAATATAACTGAATAAGATGTTTAAGCATACCTGCGACTTAATGGAGAGCTCATGGTTCAGTGTCCGCATTTCATCTAACTGCTGTCTGAGCTCCACCAATGCATCATGTTTTTCACAGATGTCCTTCTCTAGCATCTTCATGGACAGCTCCATCTCTTGCTTCATCCCTATCTGCACCTCCAGCTCCTTCTCGACATCCTACACAAACACACAAACACACTCTGTTTCTTAAGGTTTCAGGTTCTTCAGACTTCTCCTCAAAAGAGGACTCGGTTCTTTGAAGACCACACATCAGAGATGAATTTGAAGATAAAGAGAATGATATACTCACCAGTCTGAGCTGAGTTTCCTCTTTGAGCTGTTTGCGAGTTTCTCCAAGCACTTGACCATTTGCAGTACCATCTGCCCTTGATGCCTTCAGGAGAAATACAGGTCAAATATCAGAGCAAAGAATGCGACAAAACCAAAAAGGTATGGTATAACAGCCACTCTACTTTGAACTACTATGAGCTTGTGGCTTACTTTTGAATAATGAGTAAAAATCCTTGTTGTTCTATTGAATGATTTTTAACAGTCAGTACTGTGAGATCAAAACAATGTTGTTCACCTTGCGACTAGACTCCACTAAGTAAGAGCTTTCCTCCTTCACCCTTTCCAGCTCCTCCTGCAGTGTGATGATCCTATTGTTTGCCACAGCAAGCTAAATATCCAGAACACCAAATACACAGGCAGTTGGAACAAGAAATTAATTATTACTAGCATCTATTCACAACTAGTTATCTCGTTACTTTATTAAGTCCCACAAACTAAGTGTGTCTATAAACCACATACACTATCATTTAAAAATCTGGGGTCAGCACTTCTTTTTACTTTTTTTTTTTTTTTTTTTTTTGAAAGAAATTAATACTTTTAAATCCCAAGAATGCAATAAACTGATCAAAAGTAATAGTAAAGTTACAAAAATGTTACAAGATTTTTATTTGCTGCTGAAAATTCAACTTTGTCATCACAGGAATAAATTACATTTTAAAATATATTAAAATATAAAATAGCTATTTTCAATTGTAATAATATTACAAATTTATCTAATAAATGCACCCTTGGTGAGCGTATAAGAATACTTTGAAAAACATAAAAAAAAAATCTTACTGACCCCAAACATTTGAACAGTAGTGTATACACAGCTGTGTGCATGAATGTCACGTGAATTCAGTTCTGCTAACATGTAAATTATCTATCAGTTAAGTAAATCATTTGTCTCTTGTTTATTATGCCCTTGTATGTACTACAACTTCAGTAATCCATTAAATTATAATTATTACCCACCTCCTCTGTAAGTTTTGTGTTGGATTTTTCCAGCGCATCCACTTTGGCTTGCAAGTTATTCACTGACGCACTGGGAAAGGGGAATTTAGAGTTACAATGTGAGATTGCTCATGCTTTCCAAATGAGCAGCTAGTCACAAACACTCCACAAGTCTGATGTTGGGTAAAGGGACTGCACCTTAAATGTCTGTTCAGTTCCTCAACGTAATTCTTCTGGTCAAGAATAGCTGTGATCTGTCCATCACTGCAAGCAAAGAGCAGCATTGAGTCCAATACCTGTCAGACTAAAACAATTAGCTTCCATTGAGGGAGTTGAATAAAGACTCACCCTTCTGTGCTTTTGCTGCTGTGCGCGCCATCTTTCAGATACATGGAAAAATCTATGACTCCAACCTATTGAGAGAGTAGAGGAGATCTTACCATGTATCACCTTTTGGCCAGCACACTTTGGAGAAAAACCTTGAAAGGACAAAGAAAATGTAACAAAGACAATGCTTTGTTCCATCATTTGTTGTCCCTTCATTACTTGTGTACAGTAACTAACATATACCTGTGAGTCTAAATCTTCCCCTTTCATACACAAGTTAGCATCAATGACATTCAGGCCCACCAACAGCCCAGCGATCACAGCTCCTTCCTCCTCCATCATAAGAGCATTGGGCTCATAGAATTCACTGAAGAAAACAACAAGAGCAAATATAAGACATTTTACAAAACTGGGTTGCAAAATCACAATTACGACTTTTAGAGACCAAAAGATGTAACTGTACCTGAGCAGGTCTTTTCGGTTGATGACGGTCTTCATGTAGTCTGAGAGCTTCTTCTGCATTAAGGCCAGACGAAGCCATGCTCTGCCTCTTCCTAACGGGGTCCTGGGATAAAAAAAACAACAACTTTAGAATCAGAAACACAGTATGCATTAAAAAAAAACATGTTCAAGTTGAAAACATTTTCTTACTTGAGCCCAGGAAGGTCTTTGACACTGGCTGTGATCTCACCAGCTTCTGGAGTCAACTTTTCTACAAGCTCCAGTGGACCCCAAAAAGACTTATTCTGACCAAGGAATGTCTTCTTACCTAAAGAAAAAAAACAGGATACCTTTAGGAAAAAAAAATATATATACACAGCATACCAAAAGTACTGTGCAATCAGTAATTATCAGAATTAATGAGCAGATGATTACATCACTAGTGCATAAAGGACACAAATGAGGACCAGCGATTACTCTAAGGACAGTGGAATTTGGGTTGGGATTTTTTGTGCTTACTTTTAAGTCCATGTTTCAGACAGTGCTCCATGACGACAAAAAACTGCTGCAGTGGGGCATAGTCTGAGTCCAGTGTGCGGCCCAGGTTCAATGCAGATTCAATCAAGCCCTTGATGCTCAGCTTGGCCATGTTCATCAGGTTAAGCCTCTCGATGGCAATGGGGTCCTTGGGATCTGGAAATCAAAAAATTCAAGCATGAATTAAAACATTATGGTAAAATAGAATACGATTCTCTCACTCTGACTTTTCCTACACACAGTATTTAACAGGTTTGAGCATGAGATAAAAGCCATATATGAGGGTTTTCCCAGAAAAAGACCTTATGAGAGCTTTCCACTGACTGTGGCTACGTGGTTTCCTCTATGTCTGGCAAAGATTTATAAAATTCTGTTCGATGCAATGTGAAATGCATCAAATGCAGACAGATTTCATCCCACCACCTTAATCATGCTCCTCCGGAGAAAATTTCAGACAAAAGTGAACAGATGATAGTTTTGAAAGCTGTTGTTTTCAGGATAATCTCAATCCAACCTCACAATGCATCACAACTTACATAAACTACAGTAAATACATCTTTACTGAACTGAATTTTGAGTTTGAGTTCTCAAGCCTCACCCTGTCTAAACCAAAACACACCCACAGTAATGCAATCATTTCAGCATCAAGACTCTCAATCCATGTCTGTTCACGAATAGGAGTGACCTTTTTCATGAAGACAGTGCTGGGCAAGAGAAAGGCTGCTCTAGAGTGTATATATATATATATATAAAAAAAAAATTCGCTTGGGTTGATTTTACAAATGGGCCATGATGGACTCATTTGGCATTTAGTCAAATTTCCCGTCTCAGTGCACTTACATTGCACAAAAATGTCTCATTACTTTTCAGGTGTCAAGACAAGAGAAATGATCCAGGAGGCAGTAGGTCATTTTTCACAGCACAATGACTTTTAAAATGAAAAATGATGGCATGGAAGAGACTGTCAAGTTCAAGTCTTGTCATTTCGGCCCAAGTTTATTTTAAATAGCTATTACTCATACAATAATATTGAATTGCTAATGCAACAACAAAAATGGAGACGCTCAAAGACCTTGACATGAACAGTAAAACCAACAGATTTTACTGGTTTTTCAGTTCTCACCAGGTATTAATGACCTCCTTGTAGATTCACAGAGTCACACAACAAAGAATGAGTTAAGCTATAGCTTCATGTCTATGCAAAGTTTATACAAATTACAGAAACCAAATTATTTCACTGTAAGGACAGATTATTTCATTGTGTTTTTAGTGTATAAGAAGTCTCTGAATCATAAATGTTTAATGTCTCTACAGGGAATAAATCTGAAGAACCAGGAATTGATCACTGATAGTATGAAATGCTGGCAAAACCATGCAATCAACATGCCAAATCAGTCAGAGAATGGGGTGGGGTGGGGCGGGGCAGGGAGACAGCCAAAAAAAACAGGCCAGACAAGAGCAATCCAGCCAAATGGGTAGCTGAATATTTTGCTTGCTTCAAAGAGAGCTAGCGAAAAAAGTGACAGAGACAAAGCTATTGATGGAAACATCAAACCAAAAGGAAGGGAGATAATAGACAATGAAAGAGAGACAAATAAAGAGAACAACAAAAGAACATGAGGTAAAGTTCTAGAAGTTGTGGTGTGAATGTGCCGTTCAGGGAGGCTGGTTTGGTAAAGACAGGGCTGCATGGCCATGCCAGCTGTGGTTTTAGGATGGTGCCTGAGACGGGGATGAGGTGGACTGGGGAGAGTGATGCCACCATACGCACCTTTAAACTCATCAAGCATTTGCATTTGCTCCACCAAATCTGTGAAATCCTCCCATGAGTCTTTGCAAAAGGCAATGGAAAACAGAAAAAAAAAAAAAGCAGAAAAGGATTGGGTCATGCACATCATGGGAGTAAACCAAAGCAACAACAAGAGGGAATACACATTATGTTGTAGGAAATTTGGGTGTAGACTTTTATCTACAGAGCCAAGCTCACTCTCTCTCACTGTCATACATTAGTGCAAATCTTTCCCTGAATGACTTCAGAAGCACTACAACAGAGACTATTATTAGCAAACTGAGTGTTGATGGTCATTAGGAGCCACTCTTATAACATGTCAGCAAATCTGGATCGGAAGACAGTTACTATTAAGTAAGTTGACAACACTAAACAAAGGAGCTCAAACAATGCTATACTTGTCCTGCAAGAATCTAGTGACTACTTATCTAAACTGATTTGTTTGACAGAAGGCCTCAGGAAAGAAAGTAATATTTCCTTTTTATGCACAGCACAGGAATAATATCTTTTTTGTTAGATTCGTTCCACGACAGTTTTAAAGTGACAGCACACACTCAAAAAAATGGTCATCTTTTACTCACCCTCGCGTTGTTCCAAACATCCCTGTATGACTTTTTCTCTTCTGTGTAACATAAAAGAAAGTTTTTCGTCCATAAAATATATATTTTTTTATGTTCCACAGAAGAAATTCATACAGGTTTGGAACGACATAAGGGTGAGTAAATCATGACCGTGATTTTTAAAAAAAAATTTTTAGATGAACTGTCCCCTTTAAGATTTTCTATGTCGCTTGGCTGAGGGGGAAAAGAAAAAACAAAAATGAAATCAAACCATAAATGACACTTAATGAGGCAGAGCACACCAAATACATTACAAAAGAACATCTGCATGCAGTGAAACAGATCAAGGAAAACTGGCAACTAATCAATACAGACTGATATGCAGTGGTTTAATTGAAGAGAATATTTATTGTAAAACATCTATGAAAAAAACACTGGAGAGATCTCTGAGAAAATAGTACTTAACTTAAGTACTTAAGTCTTAACTTCTGTTGGCTTTGAACCCTGGGGGACGATGTGACACTTAAAATGTCAGATGTTTATCACACAGTCCAAAGGTGATGCAATTCGTGAACATGCACAACCAACAGACAACTACTTCTGTAGTATAATACCATCTCAGAGGATGACTCTGTAAACACACCTTATCAGATAATGTTTTCTATTCCTTGTCTTTCTGCATGCCTGTTTCCTGCTCAACCAATGAAGATCAAATACATTAGATTGAACTATTGCTGTTGTAGATTGAACTGTTGCTCCTGGTTGCATTTTCTCTACTGCCAGTTGATCACTTGCCTTCAAGACATCTGTCTCCAAGACAACAGTATTGTGTCCATATGTCCTCTTTTGACCTTTGGCACGATAAGCCGTGACTCTCCAGTAATGCACTGGATTAGCAAAACAATTGTGAGGTCTGACACCATCACTATTCTAGAAAGCAATTTATTACCTTTTTTCCTTTAGAAAAGTGAATAACTGAAAAACAAATGATAAGCAAATTTGCGAAATGCCTTTTATTTGAATTAAAATCAACAGGGAAAAAGAACATATCAAACAATATTAAGTCATTTGTTAAAACCCTGTTCGCACCAAACACAATAACTATAAAATCTTAATAATTGTTCTAATTGAGAATAGGGAAGTCCACACCACAGAGGAACAATATCGTTGGAATCACTTTCAGAATGATTCCAGATGATGAAGAATCCATCCTGCTTTAAAGAGTTTGAACAAAATTGCACTAATAATAAGAACCAAGTATTATAGTGTGTTTGTGTGTATGATAATATAGTTATCTTTACAGTTATTGCTTTTTGGTGTGACAAATAAAATTGTTTAAAAAATGATGACCAACAATCCAAATGTCTTACAGTCAAGGACACTAAAAGTCTACCAGTCTGTCAAAGCCTATTTTTATTTTTGGTTATTGGAGGGACTTTTGTTCTGAGGGACAGTGCAGTGCATATACCTAATTTGTTCAATGTGACAATAATTTAACTAGAATAAAACAGGATATGAGTAGCTTCTCTCAAATCACTCAGTGATAAACAAACACTTGTGCTCCATAAAAACTACATTTCCAGGCAGGCCTGCGGGAGCGATGAGAGCATGATGGTGGAAGGTTGGACGAGCACCGCCCAGTACGATAAGAGCCACAGAGGCCTAGTGATCCTGCGCGCCTACCTTCATGAGCCGGCTCGGGATCTGGCGTTAGCGAGATGTCGTTGAGCTCGCGCAGGCACAGCCATTCGCCATCCACCGACACACGGAAGTTGCATAGGTAGATGGTCTCTCTGGCAGCCTGTGTGATCTTGTCAGTAGTGGGGGTGGGGGCTTCGCTCTGGGGCGTCAGATCAGACATGGTGACTCAGCTGATAGTTGCTGCGACGACAACAACACTTACGATGATGGCCCTCAGTGAAGAGTCAGGAGCAGGGAATAGGAATAATGATGTTTTTTTGTTTTTTTTAAATCCAGTCCAAGCAAGAGTCTTCTCCGGCACAAAGGAGGATGGAAAAAAGAGTCAAGGAAAACAATGAAGGAAGGAAGGGGAAAAATAAACAAGCAGTCCACGGCAAACCTGACCAAAGAGATGCTATTCTTCCGGGGCTCAATGGCCTCGCCTTGTCCTGGAGCGAATCCTCCGTGTGAATAAAGGCTTCAGTGCTCTCTGGCTCAGCACAGCCAGGGGATTGAGATGCTGTGTGAGCCTCAGTGGAGCTACAATCAGAGATTTCTCTTTCTCTCTCTCAGTCCCTCCCTCACAGCCCAGCCACTTGCATTGACCGGATTGGCTGCATGCGCTGCAAACGGGAGGGTGTTGACCAAAATGGCTGCCGTGATGCTGAGGAGGATTGTGGGAATCACGTGAGCAGATGGTGGAGGGGGGGGCACAGCTCTCGAGAGGCCTGTCAGATGCAGGGGGAGCTGTTCCACATGCCACACAAGAGAGGGATGGAAGTCCGACTGATTGAGAACCAGAACATTGCTGATAAAGCTGCTTTTAACTGGAAGACTGGAAGATCTTTAAGAGGAGCAAACTGGCCACTTTGTGTCATATTAAAGCGTGTATGAAACAAACGTAATGAAAAAAATTTATGCATACTCTGTAAAAATTGTCACATATATCAACCACTGAACATCCTAAGGTGGTAGTGTAAAAATTTGAGTATTAACAAGACCTTTGTTTTTTTTTAAATCAGTACCTTTGAAAATAAAAGAACCTCATATCCAAAGTCATGTACAACGGGGTTTGAATATTATTTGAATCTTATTAATTATTTATTTAAAAAATGCATGAAAACAACCAATTAATAACACATTTTTTGAATCAGCATTGGGTATGGACAAATTTTTGGTGTCACTATGATTTTTTCATGGAGCAAGGAGCACACTGAATTGAAAGTGACATTTATAATGTTACAAAAGAATTATATTTCAAATAAATGCTATTCTTTTTTTCTTTAAATAATCCTGAAAAATGCACAAAAATATTAAGCAGCACAACAATGTTTTCAACATTAACAATAATAAAAAATGTTGAATGAGCATCAAATATGCATATTAAAATGATTTTCTAAAAGTAATAATGGCTGCTAAAAATAATGGCTGCTTTGCCATCACACCAAAATAAATTTTCAACTATATAATAAGACAGACAACAGTTATTTTAATATTTCACAAAGTTACAGTTTTACTGTATTATTGATCATATAAATGAAGACTTAGTAAACATAAAAGACTTCAAAAACACAAAGTCTTACAGACCCCAACTGTAACTGTATCTCTAAAAATATGCATGAAAATTAAAATACCAAAGTAATTTGGTAATGTCACATCATTCAGTGATGCAGTTCTTAGCAAGATATATCATTACAGATATTAAACCATAATACTGCACTGCTAAATAATTCACAAAGTGTGACAAATGGGCTGTATGAGTCTGATTTAACCATCTGAAGCAAGCAATCACAAAAGAAAGAAAAAATATGTGGTGTTTTCATTTTCAAATTTGACACAAAAATAATATAATCATTTCCATGCTTTCACTTCTTCAAAATGTATGCTCTTCAAAAAAGCTGCACATGAGTTCATAGCAACTGAATAGAATGGCACATTTTCCAGACGTATTTCACCATCATCCTTCAACCACTATGTTCTTTGACCTGTGATGTGCTTAGAAAAACTGTGAAAATAATTTACCTGGGTGTTGTTAAACAAGTACAATTTAACCATGAAAAAATAACTGCCTGACTCACATTTCCCCGACATTTTCTATTTTTCAGCTTTTAAGATTTGACAGCTACTCGGCTCTTGTGGATTTATGGGATAGCAAACTGGTTGCACACTTGCACACAGAATCTCAGCAGGTGCAGAAGGATTGTCATGCAAGAATTGTCTGCATACGGTTTCATCAATACTGCATATTTAGACATCCTACTCATTTGACATACTTTTTTTGCAATACGCATATTTATGACATAAAACGGACAGAAACATGGGTGGTTTGGATGTAATATTACAGCACAAACTGTTCAAAATAGGCTTTTAAGAGACCTTAATTGACATCTTTTCGAAGGGTTCAAAAATGAATCTGTTAAACGGCAAAAGAATGTTAAAAAAACACACAGAAAACCAAGTGACAACCTACACAGAAAGCAGTTTAGGCATCGTATGTGCATTCCAGTCATTTACAGCACGACTATGATGGCCAAAAATGTGGGCAAGGTAGGCAGCTTACCAGCAATTCAGAAACAGCCAGATCTCACCATAATAATAGCCAGGACACAACACTAAACCAGTAATATTTCTCATGGCGAACATGACCTCAAGGGTTAAGAGTTTATCCGATTTGTGGACTTCAAGGCTGTACATATCTACATCCGTACAGTAGGCGTAATATACTAGTTTACATGCGAGCTGATGACAGTTTGTGCTAGTTGTGGGTTACTATTTACTAATGAATTAGAAGACATAAATTCAAGAGAAAAGAAAGACAGAAACCGCAAACTTGCACAGAAGCCGCAGAGGCTGTTATTGTGCAATGTTGTTGACACTGAAACGTAAGGCTTGTGTCAAATAATGCAGCATGTTCAAGAGAAGCGAACACGATCAGATCCTATCAGATAAACCCATATGCAGGCGATCATAACATATACTCACTTCTTGTTTTCTTGTTAGTCTTCTCAATCTGGAATTCATATCGCACTGGGCCAGGAAAAGAAGAGCTCGTCTTTGTAAACTGTATACTTGAGTTATAAGTTAGCGCCTC
Organism: Tor tambroides; assembly: GCA_021397915.2. Classification (NCBI taxonomy): domain Eukaryota; kingdom Metazoa; phylum Chordata; class Actinopteri; order Cypriniformes; family Cyprinidae; genus Tor; species Tor tambroides. Next base: position 2,468 of record JAFVLL020038244.1, on the reverse strand, counting down.
CTTAAAGTAAATCACCGAGGCAGGAGAAAGTGACTCCTCTGGACTGTTGGCTGTATGTCCATCGCTGTCCTGCATGTGGGGTTTGAGAAATTCATTAGATGACACTAAAGTTTCTGAAACTTCACTGCTGTGCTGGTCTGATGCTCCCGAGCTGTGGTCCGCCATCTTCTGTTCAAATTCATGTGACCACTCTGCGTCAACACAACCGTCCGCTCGCATTGCATTCAGCTCTCAGTGGAAACTAACTCATGTTTATTCTAAACTGTTTTGGACAGTATTATACACGATTCGACGCGTGTAGCCTGTGTTGTTCCTAAATCCGCGGCCAAAACAATAAAGAAATAAAACGTTATTGTAATCTAGTCATATGTTGTGACGTAGATCATCAGCTGGGTGAGAGCATTTAAAGGTACAGCAGCAGCAGCATCATCCACTTTGACCTCAGTACAGCGGGAGGACAAACCGTACTTCACAACATGACACAACTGTACGGTTCTTTGACAGGCAAAAATGTAAATGTACATGACTTTTCTCTCATATTGTTATTATATAGCTGAGCAGCAACTAACTGAACAGAAATTTTTGAGATATGCAGTATTCAATTTTAAAGAACTGAAAGCAGCTCTTAGCAGTCAGGAAAAATATGGTTGTTTCTTCAATTAGAGGGACCTGCCTGTTAACTCGTATTTCACAGGAATTTACTCCTGCTCTTTTTTTTTCTCAGCAAAATATTCTTAAATGCACTTTTCTCGTTTGTTAAACTGTCTACTAAAAAGTGGACATGTGTGCACCACAAGAGAATTCTGTTTTTTTTTTAAACTAAAAACTCATGAAGTTTACCAACACAGTGTTATTTCTACTATAGATTATGTGACATTTTAAACATTTTTGCAATGCAGTGGTTGTCTCCTTTGTTGCTTTGCTTTGCTAGGCTAATTTCATAGCTAGCATTTGATATATCATAACTGCTCAGGATTAAATAATTTTTCACATAATTTTTCAACAAACTGGGGTGAAATCATATTAAAATTGCTTGAAATTATGTTTATGTCACTATTAGGCTATAGTAAAAGGTCTGAATCTGAGACAAGGGTAAAAAGTATCAAAAATAAACGATGAAGGCATGCAGAAAAGTTATAGGCAATGTATGTGTGGGAACACTATAGGCTAATTTCCCGTAGACGTCAAATAAATTGAGCTTAGTTCATTTTTACAAATATGTAGATGCACCACTAGAGAGCGCCATCAGCAGTATTTTGATATATGTCTTGTTAGAATAGTTAAACCTTTCAGTAACTTGTTTAGATCTAAATAGTTAGATCTAAATACATCTAAATATTTGCTATCCTTTCCTATTAATAGAACTATTGCGTTAATATAACATGATTTTATTTGTCATGTATTATTATAGATGCACAAGGAATTTATTTGGTTGTAGGCATGTACAGAAAAAAAATTATTATATTTATTTATATTTTTATTACATTTTGACTCTCCTCTTTGTTAAATGTTCTTTGTTCAAGTCTTATGATTATCTAGATGCATATCCCTTCTTATGCTGAATTTTATTTTTTCCTTTGTTACTAGTTCCTAGTTTTTCTGTTCTGTGATCTTTTGCTCATATGCTTTGTTCTATTGTCCTTGATTCCTGGGTTATGTTTATTGGCTTGTTTGCTTAGTTTACTCAGTGACACTGGCTGTTTGTGTTGGCATACACATATCAGATTTACCCTATTGGTTTTGTTAATCATTTTTGTGCCTGAATCTTAACCCTAACCCTGCTTCAGACTAATTACACTCATTCATTATTTGCAGCACCCTGATTTGAAGTATACTATAAATACAGTTCTATATTTCACACTTCTAAGCAGCTCATTTCTAGAGTTAATTCAGAACAATTCTGCCCATTTCATCACTCACCAGTGTCAGTTTCAGTTCAGTTCTTAAGCCATCCACTCTCCTCAATAACCTTGGCACAAGGACTGAATTGAATTTACTCATATCTTCGCCATGAAGTAAGGAACAGAAAAGAAAACAAAGAAGCCACAATGAAATCAGCATCACATCTTATGACTGTGACCTTCTTTTGAGATGCACAAAATCTTCAACCTTCTCAAATCTCACGTTTTTATATTGTATCAATTTGCTTTCAGAATTTCAATGAATGTAGAAAATTAAGTTAAAGCATACGTTTCACTATATGATTATAAAAGTACATATTTATTCTATTACTGATTACTAATCATTCCTCTTGTCCAAACACTGTCTTGTTGTTATTAATTAGACATCACATACAGTATGTAATATCTCTGGATGTATGAAAAACACATACGTCTGGCTGAAGTGGTATAACCAGTAGGGGTGGGACGGTTCAACTTTTTCACGGTTCGGTTTGTATCATGGTATTAGAGTCACGGTTTCGGTACGGTTCGGTATGTTTAGGGAAAAACTATACTGTCAGTGTCAAA